>JYFJ02003622.1:0-39468 GCA_000934665.2 Catajapyx aquilonaris | reverse complement strand
TTTCCTTGGCTGCCTTTACCGAATCCACCGACATTTCGTCCATCGCCATGATTTGCTCTCGTCGAGACGTCAACTCTTGCTTCCATCGTGCTAAAGAGAACAAATTATCGTTAGAAACATGTACCGAACTTTCACAAAAATTTTATACTGTGGTTGAATACTGTATGCCAAAGCTGCTGGTGCCCGGTCTTAGTCTAATTTAAGAATATCATTATCAGGAAACAAACTATGCTGTTAGTAAGTAGCATAATATATGCAGGGTTCTTTGCAGTAATTCAGACAAACTTCTCTTGTGAGACCAGGGATTTTTATGGGATAATTTCATGTGATAGTGCCATTTGGTTTCTGAAGCTTCGTCGTTGAAATAATTTTCTTCAAACATAAAATATTAAATATCTGGCAGGTACATGACCCTCCAAAGCCTTTTTCTCTTAAAACAAAATTGCTATGACGTAAGTTTAATGTCACATTTGATACCATTTGATAAAGTTGGCAGCCGCCAAAACGGACAGTTTTGTAGGCTGTTTCAGCGCAAGAGTAGACTACTGTGCATGTTATTCTGCCATTTTCAGTTGAAGCTAGTTATCTTAGCTCATCCTAGAAGCCTTCTCCTAGAAGTTTTTGGACATCAGGGATCATCTTACGTAAGGGTGTCATTTGGTCTGCGCTGTCTCATCCTTCGTTACTTTTCTGATAGTGAGATGTAAAATTGAATGTGGGTGGAATAATTATTATTACGTGCATGAATTTTTCCTGATGCAGAAAGCCATGTCTTTAGGCACTTGCCTTATCATGGAGTATTATGGTCTCAATTACTTTCTTATTTTATTGTTTACCTATCATGTCTTTCATCGGAACCTCGCCTCCGTATTCCTTCGGCAGAATTTTAATATCGATTTGCTTCTTCAAACTTTCTTCATTCGGATGAAGCTATAACATGAAACAACAGCATTATAAACAAAAATCAGTCAGAAACACCTAATAATAATAATAATAATAATAATAATAATAATGATAATAATAATAATGGAATTCAACCTGAAACCGATTTTGAATCTTGACGCTAAGGAGAGACTTTGCAAATTCCAAAATAGCAAAGAAAGGAGTAGGCAGATTCATCACGTGGATCTGCTTGTGACGCATGGGAACTGTGTGCTGAAATGAAAATACACATTATTAGAGATTCAACTGCTCCTGTACCTGATTATAATAGATACTCATCTCAGTAGCCTACAATGCTACAATGCTACAGTATTTTTAAAAGCCTAAGAAATTCACTAGCAGTTTGTAAGAAACCATTGAACATCACTTCCCATTGATTGCATTGTGTAGCTCGCTATGCAGATCGTGTCTTGCTACCTGTTTGTTAATGGAATATTTCTTAAGCCTAAGTAATTTCATGACAATTTTGCATGTGCAAAAAGCTTACGATACGAGTAAATGACGAAAATTTGAAAAAAAGGCCTACTTGTCTTTGCTGACAAAGTGACAGGAAAATAATTATTATTCAAATGCACCTTCAATACTGCTCAAAATCGATTAGCTACCATATTAGACTATGAGAGAATTGGCACGACATTTCAGAAAATGGAATAAAACTGATATGCTGATATAAAATTGTAAGTCGTAAATTGGCATAGTAGCGTGATAATATATACATCGCGAGTAAGGAAGGTTGGTTGATTGATTGGGTGAGCCAAGGCAACTAAGGCCATCTTTTCACATAAGAATCCTCTGTCCGACCCCGGAATTGAGCGTGGGACGTCAAAGGTAGAAGACTGTGACGTTGGCCACTTCACCGCACTACACCATCTCCTAGTAAGAATGGCACTACAGGTTTACAACGTACTTCGCACGTATTGAAGACGTGTGTGACTAATGCTGGGTTCCACAAGACCAAATGCCCTAAGGTCACTGCCTTTTCGTCCATGACATAGGTGAAGCCATATATTTGATTCTCCTCATTCTCCATTAATGCTTCAAAGGACAGCATGCCAGCACGAATGACATCTTCGGCCGTGTGGACCTTGGGGTCTATTGAACCTGCGAATAAACAACAGTTTCAATATTAATATTAATAATAACAACAACAATAATTACTTTTTCTCACCTCCACAACTGAATATGACTTTTCTTCCGTTGCTGTCCCGCTCCAAGAGGGGAAACACCAACCTACAACAAATAATGCAAGTGCTCGTGATAACACTGAAAACATTTTAAAAAAAATCTTATGAGCTCTTCTTAAAATGCCTTGGAGGTAGAGAACTCCCGATCATTTCCAGAATTATTTCACCGCACATTAATAGCAGCCAATGTCTACCCGACTCTATAGATTACCGCGGTCAAGATTTTTAAATGCGTTTTTTGGCATTGTCTGTAGTCTTTATTGGCTTAAATCGGTTAATTATTTCTGAACTATTTCAAATTATTCTTTCCAGGAAGCCTCAGCAAAATCAGTCGCTTTTGGCATGCACGAATGATCATATTACCTCGGAAAGTCTCAGTATGGCTTTAATTATGTCCTACTCAAATAAATTCATTATCGTAGGGCGATGTCGAGCCACCAAACCGGAAATTTAGACATCTTTTTATGTACGAGTATATTCAAAGCCCCGGTCTCAAAAAGAGTAGGTATTGATTACTGAAGCCATTGAAAGACTGTCTGCCGCATTTCCAGGAAGAAGGGTAGTTACGTCAATGTTTGTGTCATTTTCTCATGGCTTCGATCAGCTGAGATTCATAGACTTCCTGTCATTACCAATATTTCCACCCTGATTCAGTCGACCAGATCCGGATTCGAGTCTGACTTTTTATGAACGATGAGAGGACCCTTCCCCATGTAATTTTTATCCACTTACTGTTGGTACATAGAAGTACAAGCTAGTTAATCTAAATGCAAGGTAATTTCTGCTATAGGCTTCTGAATCTAAAAATTGACCATGATTGATATTTTCCTACCGCATAACGAGAGTCTGGCGCGTGGTCTGGCGCGACAGAGCTGGAAAGCTGTAAACAACATGAATAGGATGATGGTAAACTGACCCGCGAGTGATGAGGTCATTGACAGACGTATCGTTGATGTCGAGTCCTCGATACCAGTCTGGCTGCTGATGACGCATGATTAGATAGTTGAGAAGAGTCTCTTGGGCAATGGGCACGCTGAACTTCTTCATCCGCAAGAAACGGAGCAGAAAGAGCGAATCTGAAATTTTAAAAGAAGCAAAGGGGGGAACAGAAAATCCGTTGGACTGTAGTCGTAACAGTTGGTTTTCTATTTGAATCCATCTGGAAAGCTAACAATGTTTGAGGACACACTGTGAAGTCATAATGTATAGGGCGATCCAAACGTCTGGACACATAGGTAATATTGTATTGTATTGTTGGTTGACAACACTGGCAACCAACAATAAACGTCCAGACTTTTGTGTCACCCTGTAGAATACGTGACTAATATAGCAAATATACATTAGCTACATCTTTGCCAAAATATTACAGACCATATATTCCACGATTACTGCTCGTGAGAATCAGGCCAACTGAGTTAGCCCCCATTTTGACCAACCAAGTAAGAAAGGTCATACTGTATTTCCCAAATAAATGTTCCGTTCGTGTAAACTTATGTGCTATTTGCTGAAAAATTCCGTGCCAAAGCAAAATCCGAAAAAAGTGCGCTCATGCTATGACACATGCTATGCAATGGGAAAATCCCCTGCTGCCAATACACTAATCAACGTGTGAAAAAAAATTGTACACAGTGACACCTTTTAATATTTTTATTGAACCAAATGATTGCCTATCTTGCACCGGATTATCGAACTGCTAAGGACGGTAACTCTGGTATCAGGACAGCGAACGATTTCAGGGATGGGCTGAGGAACGACCAGTTTGGATGAGAATCACCCTGCGTCGGAGGAGGCATGATATTAAATTACTAAATACGCACATAAACACACAAATTATAAGTTCATCTTAGTTAAGTACCTGCAGGTAATACTCTTTCTATGTGTCAGAGTGTATGAGGGTGCCATCCCCGGAACTTCCTCTCTCGTACAAGTCAACTGGGGGAATGTTTCCGGAAGCCGCTACATCTCCTGCACTTCGACGCTCAGGAGGTTGCACGCGAGTCTCCCTTTGCTCTGAATTGAAAGACATTACCTTCACAAGATGTCGAGAGAAAATAGTAAACGTGATGGTACTATACCTTGAGTCAGACGCAAATGTACGGCAGATAGCACCATAGCCAACGTTAAGAACAAGAGGATAGCAACTGCTGCTACATACAGAGGGCTCTCTGGAGATGGACGGAAGCTACTGAACACTCGTGAGTAGAAGCAAGCATCACAATGAAGTGTGATGCTGTACGTTATGTTAGGGTATGCCATCTTGTACTGCTAATTTTGGAGATAGAAGACGAGAAATTCTAGAGAGCTTCTAATTAGTTTGATGGAGTGTTGTTTACACCACCGTTGCCATAGAGACGCCTGACAATCTTTTTATTTTTGATGAAAACGACAATAATTGCAGTGTTCCCAACAGTGGGATCTGATAAAATGTGCCGATGAGTTGGTATGGGCATGCGGGAAACTGGATGTATTGACACTTGGACGATTATTCAAATTATTTTGTTGAGCAACGTGTAAACAGCAGGATCCATTCCTCGTCAACAATGGGTATTATTTTCAAATTACTCGCCAGAAGGAACGGTCTTTTAGAGTTGCCTGCTATCAGTAAGAGTTTATATTGATTTAAAAGACACGCCCACACACATAGGGAATTGCTTATTCCATAGAAGGAGGGTCATTGTTATTTTGTGAGGTTACAGATTCGCGCCGGAACATCATTCATTCCTGTTTGTAGGGATGTCAGAGTATTTTCCTCGAAATTGTTATGCCGACATCTGACCTTTCGAATGATGAGATGAGACAGGAAGAGAGAGCTATGGGAAGCGTGAAGAAAGGAAATGTGCCTATAGTATAGAAAATTGGGGAAGAAACTTATAGATGTGAAGACAAAAATTTGCTTATTTTTTCACTCTAGCCGTTCCTAATATGCACGTCAAAATTTTGATAATTCAGTAATTTACATTTCCTTTTATTTCTAGTGCTCTCACGAGAGAATGTTTTAGCACTTTTAAAATTACAAAAAAATTTAAACCTCACAGGGGAAAAACAGCTTTTCCCCCAAATATATTACTATTATGGAGACGTTATACTGTAGCATGAAGTGGAAACGCAAGTGACGTGGCAAAGAATGAACGCGGTGGTTTCAAGGGTGGCCTTATATACATGGATTTATGGTCAAGACTACACCGGATTTAAAATAATATAGTTGCTGCCCTTAGAGATTTATATAATTTATAGTATTTTGTCACCCAATAAAGGAAAGGCTACGAACTTATGTAACGTACCTCGTGAAGAACTGAAGAGCTTGTTTTGGTTTTTCTGATTCTGGACCTTTCAAAATCCACCTGACTATTGTCTGAATAATTGCGTTTTTCTTTCAATAAGATCCATATTACTTACGAAAATACTGCTCAGATATCTAACGTTGGTGTAATCACTCCATTCTGCAATATTGCAAAAATATTGACGTCCCTTCATTTATATTTATAATATACATGACTTCCATGCTCAGCAGTCCTGATAATACAATTTCCCCCGGAACATGCAAAATATAATGATGGCTTTGTTTCTATCCATGAAGAAGTCGAGAAAATTGAAGCAACAAAACATGATATCTCAGGGTGCATGGTTACTGTGGTGTCGGAAAGAAAACGAGTGTGGCGTTTTCAACCACGGGACAATGTTTACCCATAATTTTGAAGGTATTGATCGAAGAGTAATCAGTCAGGTAAACTTGTGAAAGTGTACAGTACACGAAGACAGTAAGGCATGTAGGCCACAAAGTACTTTTAAGGAGTAACTTCACTCAAAAATCACTCAAATTGTACCTATAAAAGCATACAGTATTAAAAAATCAATTAATTTGTACCGATATATCATTCAGTCTTTATATCACTCTTGAAACAGATATAGTATCTTAGATTTATATATCCATTATTCGCTCACAATTTGATGATTATGGTAGCAAGTTACCCCCATTCAAAGATTAATTCCTGAATGACGTGGTTAGTTACAACAATATCGTTCGAGCTCTCCAGTGAATTATGAAACTTGATTAAGTTTGGATATAATAACGCTTTGGGCAAATGCTGGTCAAGCAATCGATCAAACTTCATCAGGTTGGTTAGATATAATTAAAGAGTTTACATTATAGGCCTACTTGAGCCTATATAGATGAATCTGAAGCTGTCAGGTGCAGTGCTTCCGGATCGCTTAGCAACTTTTAACTCTAAGATATTGACAACTTAAAACGCTGTTCCCTTGGGAAATGTATAGGGTATTGACTTATAAACAACCCGATTGAGAACTACAGGTACAGTAGGCCTACAGTCCCCCAAGTAGGAGAATGTCGCTAAACAATGGTCACCTCATGCCTTCCCGTAAATGAATAAAACTCGGATTGGACTTGTTTTGGAAGCACAGTGTACAGTACACATGCGTGACTTACCAAATCTGACATGGACAACACTCTATTTAAAATGAATATCGACTATCCCCTCCCCAAGAATAGAATAATTTCCCCAATCGAATATTGACTTCCACTCCCTTGGCTATTTTAACTCTTTGGCCACGTTGCACAATCATGTATTTTTATCTCTGATTCGCAATTTATATAGTATGCAGGTACTCATCCTGCCGACATACTATCCTATGCAACAAGCACATCAAATGTGTTGAAAAAACTTACATCTACACGAAGACACTATATGTTAAGTTAATTGAAATTTCGAAAACGTGATATTATTGTTCCCATCAAAGAATGACAGTATACATCCTGTCAACATTGCCTAATGTCGCTTGTGAGGTGCTGTTAGGATATTTGTGTAACTATAAGCCTGCGTTTTTCTTAGTATAGTCATGTTTCGTAATTATTGATCATACTTGGATCGAATATTAATTAGAGCATCAACCAACACAGGCTAAAACTGATGAGAAAAATACACCTTCAGTATGTAATATTATACTGGTGGATTTAGGTATAGGTGCTGTAATGATAAAAATGACATTTTCAAGGAGTAAGGTTTTGAATTGAAAATATACTGGGTGCTTTGTAACTCTACCCTCATTATTCAGATAATTAGCATTAATTAAAGAGTGCATTATACCATCTCCTAAGTTTCCGATACATGCCGCGACACTTCTATCGCTTCGGTGAAGTCCTGCCAGGAGGAAGCCAACCCTAAGGAATTTCAGAGGGTCACGTGACCATGACGTTTCAACCGATGTTATGGGCTTGGAACATGTTTCCATGTGTTTCCCTTTATTTTACATAATTATTTAAACCCACTTCTGGGTGAGCCAGAAATTGTAAATTGGCCCACTGCGGTAGCTTGGACATCAAATCTAAAAACTGAAAAACGAAAACCGATGACACACTGAACACTGAATAGGAACTTAAACCAACAAGAAAAGTAGAGGAATGACGATTCTGGAGTATTGATAGATGCTCGATTGCGCGTGTATTGTACTGTACCATAGCGAGTGATACGCGTATGAAAAATAATCATAATGCATAATATTTTTAAAAATATACAATGGCGAAATGTAATGTCGAATTGTGTTGAATTGAATCGTGACGAATTGAAGTTTAATGGAATTAGATTGAGTGGGTTTCAAGTGCTCAATAAATTAAATTAAATGAACTTTGAAACCAGTTTCGCCCATCTACGTATGTTGTTTTGGTGCATTATTGTAATAGTATTTTACATTGTAAATATTGCATTATGTGTTGAAGGTAATGCTGAAGTATTGGCTGCATTATTATAACTTACTGTATGTCAAACATACACAGTTTATTATAATGAGTTATTACACTGATTTGTAATTTTCAGAAATTTAAAATGATATCGATAGTTAGTATTTTTTCACTCTGGTACGTCACTTGCTGTTGTGCGCTCATATCTCACCATTTCAAAAGCATATAGTTCCCACTGTTATACTGTACTTGTATGTGAGCCTCACAGCGCCTCGCAAAGTAGATGTATTATAGGTTCTGTGATTTTTGTTGCTGGTTCAAGTTCCGTTTCAGTGTTCAACTGAACTGTATAGGCCATAGTTTAATAACATACTCTCTACACCTTGTGAGGTTAACGCGTTCATGCACACTTAATGCCGCACTTCGATATCTGAAGGATCACAGTACCAAAATGAACATTCAGGGTTCAGTTGATTAAATAAAACCAAGCCTATTGTAATATTCGCCATTGCAGTACAATATAGGGTGCTACTTACTGACTCTGAAGCTTTGCAGACAAATTTGCAATATCGTAGCAACCATATAAAGTAACAGTCATAAGCTTAGTATAAATAATGTGAGACATTTCTCTCCATCAACCACTGGAAAATTTCATTTTAGAGCAGACATTACAGAATCTTCAGGTCAAGGTCTCCAAACTTTAAGTTGTATTTTTACCGGGCTACTATACTCGGTATACTGGAATTACTGAATCATTATTATGACGTGTCAGAAAAGTATTACGATTTTCATCCAAATATACTGTACAAGACTCGCCGTCAATCCTGTACCGTATAGAGTTCGTTTCCTCCGATTTCTACGTACCCTTTCATGTGTATCTCCGCGAGATCCAGACTGATGTTATACTAAAGATCTTCGGCTGTCTTCAGGAAAGCGTGGAAATGACGAAGTTTCCAAAACGGACGTAAAAACACTTTGGAGTGTGACTGACTAATGTGCGGTCAATAACCAGGTGTTGGTAAACGTGGAGAGAAATAAACGCAGTGCCCTCACCAGGAATCGAACCCGGGACCTCCAGCTAAGAGCTGTTGCTCTGCCAACTGAGCTATGAGAGCACCAGGATGTTTCATTTGAGTCTGGACAAGGAAAATTGGAATGGGGGATGCAGTCAATGAGCATAAATTCATGCCAATATGTGCATAGTGTCTGTACTAATTGTCATAATTTATGCTCAAGATTACACACGCACATTGACATACACAGTAAAATTCTTAAACAATGCACCTACATAGTGTTTGAAGGAAGTGCTTGTGGGAATGGATCATAAATAGTGTGGAACTTTTGTAAACATACATGGCACTACAAGTTCATGTTGATTATTGAACTAATCCCAACAGATTCTACCTTCGCCTCTCTTTTTTCCTAAGGAATTCAGGGTACGACATCATATAAGCTCAGTTTCCATGATTATTAATTAATCCCTTCCGGATATCTAAAAAAAATAAAAAAACAAAAAAACCGTCCTGGGCTGATATGCGAAACAACTTTTTGACCCCATGGGGGCGGAGGGGTCAGATGGGAAGTTATGGCTTTTCCCTAACTCCGCAGCTCCACAGCCACTGTATGAAATATTAGTAGGTACCAATATTGATCCAGAGTACGTTGAACCAGTCCCTTGCAATTTTCCGGTTATGCAAATACGGAACATGGTCTATACCTCCTTCGTTTATGACACCGGCAAATAAAATATATTTTTTTTTTTGGCAAGGAGTAACTAATGCATATAATGGTGTGGGTTGACTTACCACAACGACACTTTTTGATTTGAGGGTGCTTGCGTATCCAGTGTCTGAGTTGCTCCAGCGCCTGGTCTCGGATATGGTCGTCCTCTCGCAGGTCCTTCTTGGCAAACTGTAGCATTTCTTCGGGCAGGTTGCACACATATTTGTCTTCCGGGTAGTATAGCTCCAGTCGACTCTTTTCCTGCCCTTCTCCCTTGCCCATGGCTTCAGTCTGAAATAGATTTTGACATTACTATCAGATAATGACCATAATTCAGGTGTGGTGGCCGAGATGGTTACGTCTCGGCTTGCTGAGTGAAAGGTCCCAGGTTCGATCCCCGCATGGGAGTTCCCTTTCGCCTGCGTCGGGAGGGTCTCTGACCCGCACCTTGGAGGTGTCTGGCAACCTAACCTCCTGGGGGACTCCACATGGCTCAAAATTGAGACATTGCACCAGCACCCGTGTCCCCTCCCCGAAAATCTCTATCCTTACCCAATCTCCTTGATTCCCTGCACCGGAGTGAAGTTAACTTTGAAAATTGAGGGAAAATGGTGGTGTACCACCCCCCTATAGAATCCGTAAGGGTCATCACAGGGTACAATAAATATAATAATAATAATAATAATAATAATAATTATTATTATTATTATTATTATTATTATTATTATTATTATTATTATTATTATTATTATTATTCAGTAAGCTAAAGATACGGTTGTAGTTATGATTGCCACATGTAGAGCACGTACTGACATGCTTGTTAATAGAATATGAGTAATTAGTGTGGGAAAGAGATTAGAGCAAAATATGGATGACAGTCGCCGCAGGACGTAATTATTTACTGCCCCAGTTACTACCATTTTCTATATACCTATCCGAGGAAGCTGGTGTATATATCTCACCCCTACGCCCCATCTCCCTCCCACACTGTTGCTCCCTTTTCCCCCCTTGACTGTTGTGTAACAATTGAAAACCAGGAAACAAAGGTGGGACTTGCTGCTTGTCCATACTCAATAAACGGGTTTTGGAGACGAAGTTTATAATTTTGTAGACTTCCTTACTGTGCCGTTGGCCAGAAAACTAGGTTTGACGTATCACTGCCATTTTTTCTCGATATTTTCCTTCTTTCTCTTCGTTTTTTTTTTTTTTCCTAATCACTAAAGTCTGGACAGGTTTGGTGCAGGTCAGTCTTGACAGCAGAAACAAACCCAACGGGGCAGTGGGTTTTTGACACTGGAAAATGGGGAAAATGGGACGGCAGGATTTATTGTACTGAATATTGTTGACTTGTTGTGAGGCTCATTGCTTTCAGTGATTTATTACTCGATTTGTGGCAACTCATAAGTTGCCTAATTTTATACCGAATAGTAAACCATGTTTGTTTACTGCAGAAATTCTTTGCTAATATTACTTATATGACCTCTGTAACCGAAATACATGTAAATACATTGCTTCGTTTCCTTGCCAAAATATTCTGTCCTGTGTCACGCATTATTTGCGAATGAATCCAAAATAGTCGGTGAGGCACAAAGTTACTAACCCTTCACATATCATTTTTTATTCATATCTGAATTATTATTATGAATGTGTAGAGATGGACCTACGACATTTATGAACTGCACTTAAATATGATCATCGGGTTCCATAATAATAATAATAATAATAATAATAATAATAATAATAATAATAATAGAATATTGTTCACAACATGTAACAGGCACAATTTCTTAAATCTTCTGGCCCATATTTCGGAGTACCACTCCCTAATCATTAGGCTGATTACATGCGAAAGTTTATTTGAAGCTGACATGCTAACATGCGGTATAAATGCAAAGGACGTCTCAAGTTCAAGGTTAGGTGGAAGGAGGCCACACTCACCAAACCTATATGAATAATGGAATAACTGAATCATTTGTAACTCTCCTTTGAAATCAAGTCGGGGGGGNCCCTTTTTCATTGTAATTGTGCTTTCGGCCTACTTCGTAAAATAAGATAGTCGTTAGAATATTCGGGAGGCGATTTTTTTTTTTTTTTGAGAACTGCATTTACAGTCACTGCACCTTTACAGTAATATTCATGGTTGAAACAGCCCGCCAGAACAAATGAGGGTTTTATTGGTCCTTTTATGCCAATAATTCAAGGTGCGGAAAAGGTCGTACTACCCCCAAGAGGCAGATTTTATTATGGCATAACAAGTAGCGGAATTGTATAAACTCGGTCCTTCCTTTTATGCTTCTAGCCATTCGTTTGAATGAGGACTGCTGGATATGGGAAATGCATGTAGGCCTCTCCCCGATGGTCTGCAGTATTCATTAGGTTTGTCCTGTTTTGTTAACTTACCTGAAGCTACAGTTGTGTGCCTTTATACATAACCCCTTTCGGATATCTCCCTCAACTGTATTTTTGGAACATGTTTCTCATTAAGTGAATAATTTTTTTTAAATGCTTCCAACTGAATAAAGGCCCCACATATTCTAATATTTCCCCATAGACTAGCAGACGCTCTCGAAATGCATCCATGTCATCCCCCCTAGCCATTTTCCCAATTTGACGTAATCTGTAGTCGGAAAAATGGCCACTTTCACTTGCACCCAGATCTGCAAGTTTTCAGTTGTAACTGTTCTTCATACTGGGGCTTCCTGGATATTCACCCACGTAAGCATCCTGATTTTACCTTCCAATTTCCTAACCAACCTAATTCGGTTAGTTTTCTTCCCAATTGCGTTACACCTTGCGCAATATAATTTTATGCTGGTCATGACACCAACCAGGTCCCCCCCCCTCCCCTATATAACACCTATATAACATAATTGAGACTCCATACTTGCACTCTCTCAATATCATTTTTGAAAATCTGAATGTCAGCCATTTTTATTATATTTTGATTTCAATATTTTATATTGATTTTGATTTTTTATCCTAATTTATATATATGTTATATAAAATTAGGCTATCACTTGATATACTGTAATCAAAAAATCAAAATCAAAATCAAAATATTGAAATCAAAATATAATAAAAATGGCTGACATTCAAATTTTCAAAAAATGATATTGAGAGAGTGTAAGTGTGGAGTCTCAATATGTTCCAAAGCAGAATGAGCTAGCTGCAAAAAGGCGAAAGGCACATAGGAAATGGAGAAAGTACGACCTGGAGGAAGGCTTGATGCCATTGACCCACTTTCTCTGAGAGGGAATTTTTACAATCCCGCTTTACACTTTGAGTTTTGTCCATCCGTACACCGAGTCTGGATCCAGTTTTCCAATGGTCAACTCCGATCCTTTCATGTAACAACAACAACAGCAGCAGCAGCAGCAAAAAAAGGGAATGTCGTGCGGTACAACCAGAGAGTAACATGTTAGGTCTAGATTCTGGGAAGAAAAAGACATAAAAGGTGAGGGGGGTTTTCCGGTGCGTCAAAGGCGGGCATGTGACCACCTTGAATTTATTCGGCAGGTGTAGTGATAAAAAGTTACGACAAAAACACTACACAATAGGTAACGGTACAGGTTGACTCAAAGATGTAACCTGCTTTGACGGGAAAGGGCATCTTAGGCACGCGACCAGCTTTCAGATTTCATCCTGTTAACTATTTTTAGTTTGTAATATTTTCATGCTCAGTACAAATATTTAAAATGATTTGCAGATGAACTGACATGGTTACACCATATTGTTGTGTTTTCCAGTGAATAGTTCCGCTCAATTGGCGATGTTTGTGGCACTAAAGCTGATGATTAATTAGCAGTAACTTCAGGAGTTATATAAATGATCTACACTCTAAGAAATGTCCGGGTTAAATGTATTTATCCCGGAAAAAAGATCACTTTTGTCATGGTTATTTAACCCGGACATTTCTTAGTCATGGTTATTTAACCCGGACATTTGTTAGAGTGTATACACTCTAAGAAATGTCCGGGTTAAATAACCATGACAAAAGTGATCTTTTTCCGGGATAAATACATTTAACCCGGACATTTCTTAGAGTGTAATATTGAGTATGTGCTGGGGGCATCCTATTTAGACTCTGGGGGGGGGGGGGAATTGATTCTACTATTGACCTTGGATTGCATTATGGGCTGGGAAATTCATTGCAATATAATGGCCTAAGAACAAGAAATCATTTTGTTATTTTATATAATGAATCTGTATTAAACAGGTCAAAATTAACAGCAACACCCAATCTATAGAAGGACTGCCAGACCAACTTTTGCTCTCTTAGCTCCAGGAAATGGACATACCCGATGTTCATAATCAGTGCTGAAGACACATTTAAACCTCTGATTTGGTCGTATACTCGTAGTTAGAATAAGAGGTATAAAATGTCATATTTATAATATGATTTGTCTTGACACATTTTATTACGATATACCGTAACCACTTTATGAACAATACATTAAAGCAATTTATTATGATCACTAACTTCGCTGAAAGATGTGAGAAAATGAAGTTGCTAATAGGTGGGTACAATTTGAGCACTGTAGTGTATACCTCATGAATAAAAGGAGCACATTTTCACAATTTATATTTTCTGGCTGACTTTAATGTTCTCACTACTACTTGTAATTAGGATCCGTAATTAGCAAATACAACGGGCACTTGAATCGATCGCATGTTATATTCGCCCCAAATATGTCTCATATCTATTTTCAAATATGGTTCACATCATCACAGAATTAAAAATACAATGCTTCATTAAAGACTATTCTGAATTCAAAATTCTATCCCTAGTCTGAATAACTATTTAAAAACAGCAAAAAACTGGGTAAATCACTAACCAAATAAGCTATATAGCTACAATAATTTACTGTATATTAAAAACTGCAGTAAAGTGTAGATGAAGGAACATACTATATTAGTTCCACTTCCAGTCGCCACTTTATATGTAGACTATGATCCGGATCGAGCAATGCGATAAATGAAGTGTATAAAAAGCTCGAGAAGCGAAGTTGTCATATGTCACAATACAATAAAACCTCAATATAACGCACTTCAAGGGACCGCCCAAAAGTAGAGTTATATGCGGGAAATACGATTTAATTCACCATTTTCCCAGGAAATGAATGCCTTCACTGTTGCTATGCATAGATTGAAGTCTATAAACCACATTAACCTGAAATGACCTGCCCACATACCACGTACAGTCTTTCACGAAAGTTTAGGACCACTCCCATATACAGAGGTTTTTCATTTCTCAAGCTTAAACTTACGGTAAAAATTTAAAGGTAAGGTATACGGTTGAAAGCGTATTCAAAAGAGCTACGAAAAGGCACTGTCATCCTATAGGTTCCACTGAAAAATATCGACAAAAACCTACATTTTCAACTATAAATATTAATAAAAATTAAGGTGACTGTCACGCATTAACACGTTGTTTTTTTTCTTGTGACAAGAAATAAACGCCGAAGGGGGAAAAAAATCCACAAAATGTTTCATAAATCTGTAGCCGAATTAGATTTTTTTAAAATTTCCGCCACTTTCCTCCCCATAATTGCGATTATGGGGAGGAAAGGGGCGGAAATTGACGTAATATGCGGGATAAGTTTTTCTGGGGACCAGGGAAACCGAGCGGTATATGCGGGAAGCGTTAAAAGCGGGAAAATTTAACATTAGCCCTTGTGGGACCGGAAAAAACGAGCGTTAACCCTGTAATGCCACTAATCTAAGTAATGCCCACTGGGTCATATCTGGCACACCATTTAGTGCAATTTTTGCAACTTTTGCAATTTTTATATTTTCTGTACGTGTGCCAAATTGCACTAAATGGTGTGCCAGATATGACCCAAGGGGCATTACAGGGTTAAAAGCGGGAAAGCGTTGTATGCGGGAGCGTCTTTATGGGGACCTTATCTCCTTTGCATTCAGGTGAGCGGTAAGTGAGCTGCCTTTTAACAAAAGATAAAGAATAACAATGATAATAATTATTGAGCTCACATTAGTGTCGATGTATGATTTGAAAACGCTCAACCTTGTGGGCTCACACGGTATTTTCCTGCTCTATTATATTTCTATTTATAAACGATCAGAGGTCCAATTTTCAAAACTTCTTTGTTTTTCCCATTTCATATTCATAATTACCCTTACCCGGCCTACTTACATTATGCAGTCAATTCTGTCGGAGAAAAGTAGGACAATAAAAATATTTTGAAGGCTATTATGCTAACCATGTAAAAGTCAAAACCCAGCGAGACCGGGCTACTTTTCACCGAATCCCATTGGGTTTATTTTATAATGATACTCGTACATAATAATGTTCCATGCATAAACATTAAATGGTTTAATTTAATATCATGCAATGCTAAGTTTAACATGTTTCCTATTTTCATGGTGCAAAAACAACAGAAGGTATATAGGCCTACGTAGCGTAAGATTAACTTGTTTTTACAGTATAACAATGGAAAGGTAGTAAACGTCACAGGTATACACTCCATGTTTATTCCGCATTAAAAAATATTCATCACTGAATAACCATATAAATATTGTAGATGAGTATTATACTACACAGTTATACTGTATACATCAGTTATTTTATTCAGCACTACTTCCGTCAGTCAACACCGACCAATATTATTGCTGCTTATGGCAATTCAAAGACCGGATAGTTCAGTATTGGGCAAGTTCATATACTGTACAGAAACGTACAGTACGTTTATGAAACCAACTGGAAGACACTTGTATGTGTGGGTGGCAGCAAAAAATCCCTTCACTGCATTGCAGTCATTTTGCTTTTGTTTCCCATCCAGCATTTTGGAGTGGAATTTTCTGAGACAGATGTCCACCTTTCAGGATTAAAATAGCCTAATAACTGATGAGTACTGTACAGTACATCAGTACTGCATGTGACTGTCCCTCTCGGATCTCACAAGTCATCAGCTGACATAATGAAGTTTCCCAGATGATACACATACACATATGACCTCAAACCATTATCACCACCATATCTAGCTACGACTACCACACCCTAGTTGACGTGCCCCAAGGCAAAATAGACAAGTCCGATACGATGCAACATGATGAAAGAGGCCAGCAGTCAAACTCATACCTTGACACTGCTCAGAGTACGGTTCAGCGACAGAATGTCAGGTGTACAGATTTCCTGAACCACCAGTAGCATGCAGCTCAAAATGTGGTGGTGCAATGCGGTTGACACCTACTTGCCACGAACAATGTTTCAGATCACGATCTTAACATGCACTCAGGGATCAGCCAATCAATTGCACCGGCGTGCTAGTATACAGTGCTATTAAGGACTGGTTACACATACGTCACATTAACTTAAAGTTTTCAGTTCATTTTTCTAATGCACCGTCAAGAAATTGCGTAATGTGTCTCTATGAGAAGCCAATGTCATACGTTTCAAATTTAGTTTGTGGACAATTTGGCATCATGCGCACGATCTTGGAAACTGCTGATTAAATGTAAAAATTAGGACGCTTGAATGTTAATATTGAGTTTAACACTCGCTTTGTGGGGATGGCAAGGAAATATTGCTATAAAAAACTGCCTGATCGAATTGGGCGAAGTTCCAAGCGCGCTACCTTTATGGGTTGTACTTCAAAAGGGTATATGCTTTGAATTTGCAAATAGCTCTCGCCTAGAGAATTGGAACTCAATGATGGCAGAAAAATTGACACTCGTCACGTTTATTGCTCCAGACGTACTGCAATGCCTTTTTTTTTAAAAAAAAATCTAAATTACTCAACTTTTCATTCCTTGCCCTTTGCATTTTGCCTTGAGTCTGTAAATCGAGATGTTAATGTAACTTCACTGGAGTTCGTGTTCACATTTTTTTCCCTCTCGTCTTGGAGAGAGTGTGTGTGTGAGTGTGTGTGCACGAGCGCGAAAAGTTCTTTCACTTCGGAAATATTACGTTAGGGTCAGGTCTACAGTTCAGGGATGGTTAGGTCAGAGAAATTCTGGTTATGTCATAAGCGCGGAAAAATCTAGTGAAATACTTCCATTTAATCTCATACCAAAAAATATATATATTGGCAATTCAAACCTCGCATGTTTACATTCATAATCAGTAATTACCAATAAGTATAACGTGTAGCGGATCTCATTTTACCTACCACTTATTGCAACATTTTTATTGGTACAATATACTGAGGCAAGTCAGTTTCACTATCACGGGTATAATAAGACCACATGAATGCTAGGTTGACCACTGAAATTTATGCCGGATGGAAGCGGAAAGGTTGCCGAAAAAAACAAAACATTGTGCTTATGTAACGGGGGCATCAGTGCAGGGTATAGTTTTTACTTGAAATTCATGTCGACGGCGTGAATAATGCAACGAGTGTGGTTGATATGCTTTCTTACTTTTGGTAGGCGGCAGTTGTTTTTTTTAAACCCCCGAACGTGACATTATAGGAGAAAGCACTTTCCAGAGATTTTGGTAGAGAAGCAATTTTTTTCGATGAAGTTGTAAAAAAACAAAATTGCGACCGCATTTCCTGACCCAATGAACCGGGCACATGCTAACCAGTTACAATTTTACCCAAAAACTAAGTATATAATCGGATCAACATGTGCAATAGCAAGAAAACAAGACAGTTTACTATTATTTAGCGGGCAAAAATTATTTGGATCATTCTTTTAACTACGCAACTGCTTAGCTTACTTTAAAGCACTCTAGTACATTAATGTAAACTCCTTCCAGATGTGAGTTAGATTAAATACCTAAAAAGTGCAAATTAATATGTCATAACCTCGGTCATAACTGATGTGTGGCCTGCAACATTATGCAATCAGCCATGCAAATATGGCATGTTGCTTCATTTAATCGTGCTTCTTTAGACCCCTCTCTCTATAATAACAACGCAGTTGAATTCACGTTTATATCGTAAATGTGCGCAATACTGCCGACCTAGCCTCATAATTTTCCTTACAGTTAATCATTATGACACATTGAATGCCTCCGGTTCTACTTTATGATGAAGAATAAAAGTGATGAATTTGAACAATGAAAGTGGCACTCAGGCAGTGAATGTAGCTCGAGCATATTAGATGTTTGTCCGTCGGCTAGTATCTTTCTGTACAATACATGCAAGACCAACACCGGTGTGTACAGCTCCATGTCCTAAGTTTTACGGCATCACAATCAGACCGGTATTTAAGTTATAATATGATTTCATATCATTATTTCTTTAGTAGTACAGCACTAACGACCTCGTATAATTTATTACGGTGTGTAGTACAGTCATTGAGAGTAATTTCCTATCGTAACTATTAGTGAATGAGACCCTCTTTCATTGACTGAAACAATGTACTTGGGACATTTGCAGTTCAACTGCTTCTTATTGTCACCTGCTGTACTGTAGTCACAACGAGTCATAATGACTCAAAATGAATATTTCCTGTGAATCCCTAGTAAATCTAGGTAGATCATGCTAGTTTGCCAACAGGTTATTTGTCATGCAAGTCTATACTCAAGTACAGGTTAAAGGAGCGCATGAAACTTAATATCGATTATGAGGTCCGTAATTTTTTTCTGCCCGTGTCATAGCGAAACTGAAAAATGTATTTAAAAAATGCCTACATATTCGGTATCGGAATGTGTAGTGCCACGAAGAAAAGCGCTTTGTTATACGCTTTTCAATAATTTATATACAAAGGTGAGTCAGTTGGAGGTAGCCAACATTCCATATCCTCAATTACCATACACCTTTGACGCACTTTTGGCAGCTGTCAAGAATGAAAAATAATGTTGCACACAATAAAATTTACTGCCTTCGCTACCTAATTGTCCATACCCTATGTATAATTCATATTCTTAAATTTGTTACCAAAAGTAGTAACATTATACAGAAAATGCATGCTGTGTCATAGATCAAAATCATCTATTATTTTCGTGCAGGTAAAAAATACATATTTCAAAACCAGCAATCACAGGAATCATTCTTATATAAGTAAGCTTTTGAGAAGCGTGTTCGATTATTTCGACGCGTAAGTTATGTTCAGTTTTAACGATCTGAAACCTAGATGCACGTAAAGGACAAAGTGTGTGCGTGCGGATAGGCTTGAGTAGAGGCTGCTGAGGAAGCCATGGACTTGACAACTTGTTTTCAGGGTGCGGTGCCCACCTAGAATTGACCCTGACCTTGCTGAAGGCCAATATACACAGTTCCTTAAACTTTCGTCGACCTTTATCAACTGACCCAAAGCCTGTGGCATGTTGCACTTTATTAATTTACAGCCTCCCAAAGGTGCGATATTGTCAAACTAATAAAGCAGTACTTCGGTCGGAAGGCAGGAAATGACGACAAAAAAAAAAGTTCTGACTTAGCAGTTAGCACTAATTTTCTAAACTTTCAAACTCAATTATCTTGCAGCATCCGAGCCATCACTTTTATAACTAGGCAGTAAAAATTAAAGCAGCCACGTTCAGAGTTCGTAGAAGAATCACTGTACCGGAGTCCCCATAGGAACACTAATTGAAGACTAAATCGCGGAAGTATTGTACAAAAGTTAGCGCGGAACCTGGTACTTCCTAGAAGACAATGCTCGGAAGTTGAGAGCATCCAACTTTAATAAATAATTTTTAAAGTTATATTCATTTTTAAAAAAAAAACTTTAAAATTCAGTGTGATTGGCATGGATGTTTTGTGAGTGCACTTTCTGCCATGCCACTATAAGATGGGCTATTTTCTCTTCGTACAGAGTGGGTCACAAAACTAGGTTGCTTTCCCTCCATGTTGGTGGACATTAGTTCATTAGTAATATGCTGGTGCAACATGTATTTCCACGTGGATTAGCATTCTTTTTTTTTCCACCTGACGTATCGGCTTATAGAGTGACTTGACTCAAGTTCAAGGTCGACTTTTAGTCAATGTAACTCCAATATTTACGTGGTTGCTTTCTGGGTCGGTTCTGCTATGTAGAAAACCGTGTCACATTCTGACATAATCGTCGCATGCACTAGTCTGTTATTGACAAATGGATATTCACGACTTGAAAATACCGCAGCACGTGATGTAACACCTCTTGTCCCACCTCCTTGCAACACTTTTTTTTCGTCACGATTAGGGTGTCCTTTTCCTACTGTAGTTTGAACCGGCTTTTTTGTGACGAAATTGATTCATTAACTCTAGTAACATCCCTCGGATTTGCCAACACTTTTTTTTCCACATTCGAAAAATTGCGTCAAACAACAATAGAGAGGACGATATGATCCAGTTTGTTGGTCTTCCGGTAACTTTTATATTTGCAAATTACTATTTCCTGGATCCTTCTAGAGAGATCGATCTAGGTCTTGCAATTGCGTGTGCCTGGAAATTGAATGGAAATAGTTCACACGTAATAATTTTTCAAAACTTTGGTGTCGGATGACGTCACATGTATCGAGTTTCTTCCCTAGATACCCCTTCGGCATGGTATAACAGGCGTGGGTTACCCGGGTCGGATTGGTCATAACAAATGGGCAATCTCATCTGCAGTACAGTTTTATGCCTCTGGGGCTACATTTGGCAGAGTAACATTGACATAATTATAAAACCATAATCATGGCTGTAAAAAAAAAGTTCGCTATATTAATTGAATGTAATGGTTCGAAGTAATTACATTCTGTCAGTCGCATTTCAGTTTCATTCACTGATGGCAAGAGGATAAGTGTCACATCCGGAGCATATTAACTACTGGTTTTATTTCATTACCTCTTAAAGTATGCTCAAATTTTTTTCAGGAGATGTAAATGAATAGCGGCGTGGATCCGGCGGTAATAACAGTTCCGGTATATTACTAGGTAGCAAAAAAAAGATTTTGAGATAGATATTATCCATCCCAATAAGAACCCTTTGGGCGTTTAAAAAGGTTTGAAGAATTTCCCTCAAAAAATTTACACAACAATTATTTCATGTCACATACTTTTGTTGAATACTAATACAGACTTGCAATCTCAATTAAGACATATTATGTCTTACCTTGCTGGTACCGGATTTTATAAATCGTCGAGCACGTTCGCCTCCAAAACTTTACGTTTCTTGGTGACTTCTTGACGAAACTTGCCTTTCAGAAAATGTTCGGAGGTCGCCAAAACATGTGCAGGTCACTCGGTGAAAGGTCTGGACCATCGTATAGACTGCATGAAAAATTGCACTATTTCTCACGCATTCCAGACCATGATGCGTACCTCGAGTGAACTGCACATGTTTCGCCACCTCTAGAAAATTTTTGGTCAGCTCTAACATTATAATAGTCTACTAATATATGGTTATCTCAGTGACCAGTCACCACCACGAAAGATTCCCTAATGGATGCTCACCTCCATGGTCCCTATAGTTCGATCCTGGGTCGGACAGTGAAGAGACATTTCCATTGGAATAAGTAAGAATGAGAAGTATTTTTTGTTATCTTGAAATCAAATTGTTCCAGTGAGGCTTTTATTTGGAAAAAAAAAAATCATGATTTTAATTCCTACACCCCGGCGTAGTGAAACAGTAAAGAAAGTGAACATAATGTTAAGAAATCATAAAATGGACATTAATAGGATCATCAATGGACATTCATGTTAACATCATACAAAGTACAATAAAACACTGAACTTTTGACTGATTATTCGAGGAAGTAACAAGCCTATCGATCACGGCGATTATCACGCAACCGCCACTTCATAAATGGTGTCAATATTTTCTTGCCTATTTTTGACCTGGCCTTGTCCTTGTCATCTGTTGTCGTCACACCTGCACGACCCTACAATGCCATCATCATTGGCGATCGGACTCCTCCCGCCCGCCCTAATGATTGCAAAATTCCCTTATGTTTGCACATGACGCTTTATGTTACACAACCGTTACAAATATCTATGCCGGTAGTGCTTTTCTTCCTTTGGAATATAACGTGGTCAGGTCAGGTCATCAACACCATACCGTCGTTATCTAAGCAATCGTATTCAAAAATATTCATTTCCACAAGCAATCTTCACTCTGCAGACGCCTTTCTTGGTGATCGATGCCATTTTAAAATTTTATATTCATAAAATGCAATGCAACCCTGCAATGTTGCGATACAAGCCTACCGCAGCATACAACATCATAAAATCCAAACAACGTTAGAACAACCCTATATCGTGCTTTACTCGAGCATCATCATTGAACAACTACTGAGCTAACGGTCAAACTTTAAATTCCAAGGGCATGCAAACCCACGTGGTCTAATTTGCATGCAAATAGCTTACTGGCGCAACCGCAGTTAATCTACTATCGGTGCTATTTTTGCTATTAGCCTTAGAAAAACAACGGTATCATGACGCTCTTTTTTCAGCTCTATAAAATCGACTTAACTATATATAAAAAAAACTCTGAACTGTGATTGTCTTAATCGAGCCCCGTTTCACCTCTAAAACGGTACCTGCTTTGTAGATGCCCTCTGGCAGAAAACAATTTGTTACGATACATTGACATCCTGACAACTCGAACGACGAGCGTATCGGCGAAACGTATAGCCTATCAGGTTACGGGAGTCCATGCCCGATTTTGAGTGAGGGAACGTAAGTGAAAAAAAAAAACAAACACACACAGTTGGAATGGAGCCACGCCTTCAGGGCATGAGGAGTAGGTAGGTAGGTAGGTAGGTAGGCATGTGGAGAAAGGCTCGTCTTCCCCATCATGATGCTTATTAAGATACCACCTGCTGCAGAAGTGGATCACAAGGTTAAGGAACCCAATTTTTTATATATATATATATATACCGGGTAGGCCTATCTGGGTATTTTGTGGGTGGTAGTGTATGAAAGCAAACAATTGTAGGACTGGTCTATTGCACGTGGTTCGGCAAAAATTTGGAAACTTTCCTATCAAAACATACGTGTTCAATAACTCAATTTGTAACCATTGGCTATTTTTAATCACAACAACAGAACTAATAAATAAATAAACAAACAAACGTTGGATATATCACAAACTAATGTATTCACAAATGAGTTATTTGGAATATTAGTCTTGTGGTATTTAGAGGATATGCAATAAGCCAAACCGATTATAAATGTCGTAATAAAATTCTAGCGGATCTCTTCAAGCGCAATTTTAACCGTTGCTTATGTCGCGGCGATGATTCTGGTGCATTCTTATTTTTTCTGCAACTGTACTTCTTCAAGGGCTGCCAGAGATATAGGAAGAGAATGCACGTATAGTTTCATTACATGCATATTTCTTGTTATCGTCAAGTACTGGCGCACTTGCAGCCGTTTTTTTGACAAAAGACTGCGAAATTTTGCAATTCTTTCCTTTCATATTTTGACAATGTCTGGCATTCTTATTCCGAATAATATTATCAGCCGTGCAGTACAAGACAGTGACACGAAATAGTGCAGTTGCGCTGATTTATCTAAAAATTCGAGGATTTCAGTATAATAGTTCATTCTTCTGTGATAGCTGCCGCGTTTCGTCATTCTTAAGAGAAGTCTTCTGCCATGTTGCTAAGTAACATCGCTAACGACGCAAAGAATCTTTAGAGTTTGACGTCACTTAGGCTTGCAACATGATTATATGAGCACAAGCCCAAATGACAAAATTTTTGCTGTCCACATGACAAAAATATGATATCTTTCAAGCTTCAACCTCTGCAGAATCCTAATAGTGACATATCACAGTTGTCAAAAACGCCTGTCTGAATACGTTCTACATTTTTATCTAATAGTGATTGTTCGTTTCAATTTGCATTTGCATGGCATAATTACGAATTATTTTAATGAGTAGTCTACTCCCGGCATGACACATTGAAGATAGATGCAACAAGTTATACTAACTTATTTACAATATGTTTCATCCGGGCCCATCATAAACGTAATTTTAAAAATAAGTTAAATGTCGATAAAAATTCAGTGGTAGGCACTTATGGAAAAGTACATTCCTCACTATGCTTTATGCATAGGTCAGAAGCTACTTTTTTTTTTACAGTTTGCCATAAAGCTTACATAGATATATTTCCTGATGACATTAATGGCCCAATATGTTTCTTGTATGGCATTGCATAGGCCTACTTGAAGATGCCTGAAATGTGTGGGTTCTGCTCGACGGTCTTATGAAGTAGAATTCGCGGTATGACTGAACGCGGCAATAACAGATTGTCATACTTAACCAGTAGATGTGCATGATTTTATATGAACGTCTGCAAATTCAGATTGTTAAAATGATAATTATTTTTAAAGTACCGGTCTTTTAAAAAAAAGAACCCTAACCCTATGCAACTTACTACGGTACTTAATCTGAATCAAACACGCGTATGATATTATTTTTATGGCTACCCGGGGAATTAATCCAGAAGTTCCAATTTTGTCTATACGCGGTGCAGAACAACCAGTGAAGGAAAATTATTATTCAAATATCTCTCTTTCCGCATGAAGCAATATGCTCCTGACCATGCTCCTGACACACTCCATTAAAATTAGTGGTAACTGATAGCAACGAAAATTACCCTCTATGTATGCAACATTAAAAATATACGGTATTACAAATGCAAATTACACACACTCAGAATTAAATCATCCCGCAGTTGATAATGGCTCAACCAAATGCACTTCCGCTTCCCAAATTCCGCAACCACTGGAACATACTCTCAGCAAAACTTTAAAAAAAAAAACCCCCCGCATGTTTCGTGCCGCCCAACAGTTTCCCCAACCTGTACTTTACCACAAAAAATTCACATGAAACCTCATAATTATTCCCAAACATGAATGAACCTCTAAAAGACATNCCCCCCCCCCCCCTAAGATTAAAACACTACAATCCCACATTGCAATACATACCAATACGAACTATCCCACACGTGGAGCGTATTGGCCTGTGTGTTTCCCCCAGAAGGATCCGGAGGCAACTGAGTGGATGGCGCCAATACTCGGCTCCCGGCTTCGGAACATACAAGCCCGCCAGAGAGAAACTAACGACTCCCCCACGCACACTCCTAGCCGCTCCACCCACCGTCAGCTGACATAAGCTCACTTGCCTATATCTACCATAGGAGGAGAGAACGAATCATGAGTATAGTATGTAAAGAAAAAAAAAAGAAAAAGATAGATCCACTTACCCAACCGGCGTCCATTCAGGACAGAGACTTGTTCCTACTTGCGTCACTTTTAACCATTTTTTTTTTATTCTCTCGGTTTCTTTTGCATGGGGTCAGACCCTAAGGAGTGTGGTAACTTGAAGGTGGAAAGTCATCGCATAGTATTATTACTGTAATTAAGCGAATGATTGTTATGATGTAATTGGTTTTCTTCGGGCTGCTTCAATTAGTATGTTGTCGACTAGTGTTGTACATGTATACAGGGTGAAGGGAAACTCGCGGACAATCGCCAGGTAGACTGATAGTACTCGTAAAACTAATATAGAGATGTGCAATTAGTTTTGGACTCTGTTTCATAGTTAATGCGTACGGCGCCGTCAAAGTTTCATGACGTCACATCTGGTCCACCAGTTTCAAAGAAGCAAAAGACATCTCGAGGGCCTCCGAACAATCCGGTCTTGGTCCCCTAACTCATCGTCCATGTGCAAAAGGCTATCAAATCCCGTCCGGGGACACGTCGTTTTTACCTCGTATTTTACCATCCGGCCATCTACACTTTAAAGGCGCCGTAAGCATTAACTACGCAACAGAGCCAAAAACTAATTACACATCCCTATATTAGTTTTGCGAGTAGTCTACTATAGTTTACCTGGTGATTGTCAGAGAGTTTCCCTTCACCCTGTATATAGTTAGACATAGACACATAAAATAACTACCAGGCAGGGAAGTACTACTTAACAGTTGAATGATCGTGGGGCATCTTTTCAGCTTTTACTTACTCCTGGAGTATACTCCAGGAGTAAGTAAAAGCTCAAGATTTTTTTCAAGTATATACTTGAAAAAAATCTTGAGGAGTCATGTAGAACTAACTACCTGATACATTGTAGCTCATTGTAACATTGTAGAAAAGGTAGGAGGGGGAGGAGGGGGGTTAAAATCATATCTTCATCAATATCAGTATATCACACCTCATATAATAAGTTGACCAATGCAACCTAGTTTACTGGCAGGGTAATTGAGCTTCAGTCACCAGAACTAAGGCTGTGAAATTGCTGTGTCAGCTGCAGGCCAGAATTTTGACATGTCATTTTTTTTTCCTTATCAGGTCCTCTAGCTCATCTGCTTCATGTAATCATGATGTCATTTCAGTTTTCATTGTAATTAGTAGCCGTTAAAGAGCGATTATAATCGGATTAATTTGCATGCTGGCACGAGTTAGTAGTTCACATGCGGAATTTGATATTCTTGAAGCAGAAAATCATACTCTTTTTCACAGAGCCAAACGCAATTTTCGCAACCATCGCCAGGTTGTCACAGGAAATGCTCTTGAATATAGGTCACAATTTGTTGCACTTCTTTAGAGATTACTCAAGTGTTTGTCAACCTTTTTGCACGGTAAATAGGACTAAAGTTCGCATAACTTAGGGCCGATTGCACCAGGTCAGATGCATAACAATATTATGTACCGTGAATAATATGAGTCTGTCAACAACAGCTGTCTACCAGTACGAACATGAGAACACTTCGCTGTTCCCTATCACCTATTTAAGTTATGTTACACGATCATAAGAATTAATATGATCAGACGTATACATCTGCAGACTCTCAGAGCGATAGAAATAGATTGATAGACACAAATTGATTTTTTTTAGATACAGAAAATTACTCTTTCTGCGAGAGTTCTTTAAGCCTATACGGTACTTTTAGGTGCTAACTATTAATAACCGTTCATGAAGAAAATACACACTGTACATACTGTACAAATGGGCAAAAAAAACTGAGGTGCGGGGTTCAAATATGGTGAGAGAAAAAGAGGTAAGAAATTCCGAAAGCGTAGCAGCAAGACAACATAAAAACTTTCCCTTTTTAGCTTTTGCACCTCCTTAGCCTTACATATAAAGACATATTTATTAATTGAGCAATAATATTGGTCACAACACCCTCGTCATGCGAATTTAAGGAATAAAAATAATACACATATTGGACGTATACTATAAATTCACAGCAATAGTGACAAACTAATAACAAAATAACTATGTAGGGTGCATGTTTTCTTCTTTTTTTTTACGGTGGGAAAGTTCTTTAGGATTTTGATAAAATTTCCATCAATCACTTCAAGTTTTTCACCGCATGATCACTTTTGCTAACGGTGGGCTAATTCTCTCCTTGGCATGAAAAAACAGGTGCAGATTAGCACAACAGGACTTGTGTAAACACTCCAGAAAAAAAAAAATAGCTGAGGGTGGGGCACAAGAGGAGGGGGGGGGGGGNGAAGGTGATATAGACATACCCAGCGACTCGTTTTCTTTGCAAATTCACTTTCACTTGCGTATTATCCGTGGCTATTCTCTCAGATGAGAACCTTGGGCAAGACACTAGCTTTTGTGCTGCAATACAAGGGATAAGAGTCCTGGCATTTAGCACTGCAATTGTTGTGACAACGACTGTTAATTACCAGAGTAGTGTTGCAAATCATGAAACTAAATAGTACGGGTTAGTTTTGGCAAGTTTGCATATATTGCGGCAAAAAGATGGGAAATTGAGTGCTGGAAAGGAGGTCACATCTCTTTCAACTGCGAAGGTCAAGGGCAAATTAACACTCTTTGGAGGCGTTAATTATTATCGAGGGGCACAACAGTTTTCATGCGATATCTTGCCGAAAGTAAAGTTTACGTCTCTGATAATTTGCAGTAAATAATATGATAATTGAGTACAATGCAGTACTAGATAATTCGCGCAAACGCGGAACCGAAACAGATATGCAAATCCTGCTATTGCCTGCTATTAAAGCCACATACAAGGTGGCCAATAACTCACGCGTAATTAACAGATCGGGCGATTTCGCTAAATATTCCTGGCTCAATCCCGGCGTATCTAAGGCTAATCTAAATTTAACATGTGGTTCACGGTGTGGTTATTTCCGCAATGAAGTCGCAATCTCCAAAATCAATTAGGACAAAATATTTCGTATTAGTAGTTCACAAGAAGCCTAAATCCGAGAGGATGTGCGACCTTTCCCACCACCCAGAATACCAATAAGTAATTTAATGTAAGGTGGTATACTTTTAAATCCCTTCAGTATTGATCCATTCCCATGTTCATAACCCTTAGGCACACCTCGGGAAAGCGAGCAATACTATCAGTAGATCCGTTCTTGTTGAGATTCGAAAGAGAACACACCATTACTTATTAATCTATTCTATTAATCATATATGCTGGCCATCAATGTGTTTAATAATTATTTAAAATTTCCAGATTGAAGTCCTGAGCATCACTTGATGTAAAGGTGTAATTGTCTCCACAGCCTCATCTGAAACAATAGCATTAAGCAAAAAATGAATTATGGCCTACCATATCCTAGTCTGCATAGACAGTCCACATCACTTCCATTGGATTTGCGACTGCCTGTTACATTGAATGAAATAGTTTAAATCTGGTGTAACACTTTTACTTCAAATGCCTACTAAAAACAGTAAAAAGTCAAGGTCGCGTGGAGGGATGCCTACCTGTCAGGATAATTTTATTCCTGCCTTATTGTGTTGAAGCCTGTGTAGTGAAACTGCAGAGAGTGTCTATAGTAACACATCCTATACGTACTACAGTCTACAGTAGTATGATACATAGTGATCCTCTGGTGCCCAGACATTCATCCTACAAGTTTTGATAAATACAAAACATTATGCATATTTCATCACAAAAAAGGCAGTCATGCAGGCTACTCAATACTTCATTCATGAAATAGGCCTATTATAATTATTAGACTATGCATGTGAGTAGCTGCATGTGGGGCAGTCGGCAGAGTACCACAGAAGCAGTTTTTAACAATTCCAGTTAAATGGACCCTGATTAGGGTAATACTAAAGGGCTTCTATCAATGGTTTTTAGCCATTTTATAAAACTTTGGCATCCTGCAGTGTGAGAATGGAGCAATGCGTGTCTTGCATTGGAAACATCTAGCAAGCTGTCTTGTAACCAATGGCTTTCATTGAGGTTGTCTGGAGGCTGGTATTAGTTACAGTGTGTCAAGAGGCCATTGCTGCATGCCTAAGTGCATAGAAGTACAGGCAATAATTGACATGAGGTGGGAAGAGTTTTTGGGACAGAATTCTCTGAAAAGTGACATAAGATCACAGCCAGGTCTTCTATACATTCTTCCATACATAAGAAGGCTGCAGCCATTTTGGGCTCATTTTTTTCCTGTAATGGTAATTGTTTCATATTGTATACTGCCTTAAATCAGGAATGAGCTCCTGCTTCAACATATTCTAGGTTCTCATTATCTTGTAGTTCTTGTCATGTTTTGATGGTACTGTACCTGCCTCCAAAACAGATAATAACCCTGCCTCTCTCATGAACTTGCTGCACTTGCTAAATCTTGAGATTGCTTGCTTGACATATTAACACATGCATTAGCATCATGCTTGTAACTAATTGCTACAAGCATACTTTGTTCTAACCCAGTAGCAAAAGTGGCACATGATTCTACCATAATGTTTAAAAATAGTGTTTCATCCCACTTAGAGATCTTGTCGGTAGTTATCTTGATCACACCATTTTCTAACTTCAATACATGGGGGTTATGGGAACTACCCCAGATTATGTCTGGAGTTGACCACAGGAAATCACAAAAATTTTGGGGGGACACTTAACACGTTAACAAGATGAATTCAGATGCATGAATTCTTTGTGCACACGTTTTTTGGTCCTTTCCCTAGCTGTACGTGATGTTACACTTTTTACAGCATTGTCTGTTTACATCCTGTCTTCAACGTATTCTAGAGAAACCCAGGGTCCCACCGGCAAATCTGAAGGGTTCTGCAAAAGTGTTTTTGGTAATGGCAGATTTATTAGATGGGCAGAGTACAGCACCATGCTGCACTTATGATTTTTTAAAAGTGGAACAGTGCTTTATTACAGGGTTGTAAGTTTGCAGATTAAAAAAGGGTTCCACAACTCTACATCTTGTGTTCATCCTACAAAGCCAGGAGACAGGACTGGAATTATTATGCAAGCTGGTGGTGCTTCACAATCCATTGTGCCATGTCTAGGAAATTCACACAGGACCACCTGATAGCAATTCCACATCTCATCAACTATCCCATTATGTCTTGGTGAGGGATTGTCACTTGATCATATCTGACACCCCACTGGCCACTGCAACTCCATTTTTTTCATATAGGTTTCCCCCTCAGACCCCCGTGGCCTTAGAGCAGCATATCAGTAGTTAGGTGGGGTGCCGCTTCGCTTTAGTTGCGGTGCTTGGCCCATTCCTTTAGTTACTTTAACCAACAGGCGATACACAGCGGATCTGGTGGCGGACCAAGACTCCCAAACCACCAAGTCAAATCTAGTAGGCATGGTCTGGTCGTTTCTTTTCACTGCAGGGCTTGTTCACATCCACGTTCTCATGATCCTTTCTGAATAAAAGCAATAATTTTCGCTGCAGTGTATGGGTGTCGCTCCATACACTTAGTCGATCAGCGGCTGGGTGGAACTCTGAAGATCCATGCCATAAGAGGGCTAGTTGCCAGACCTGTATATGCGTAGACAAACACTCCTCGACGGTGATATCTGAAATGAACTGAATCTGAAGGGATTATTAACATGGTAACATTTGACAATCAATTTATTTCATCACATATAGATGAGTTATCTGCGCATTTTTCTTTCCATTTTCTTCATTTTCTTCTCACTTACTTCTGGGGCTGGTTGGAAGATCCATGGTGCTAGGATATTTTTCCAGAGCATCCAGAATGCTCTAATTGGTGCCTGAAATTTTGCATGCATGACATACATGAGTAAGATACTACAGGTGCTGGAACACTATGACATGCTCAAGATGTACTATGGGGCTCAAATTGTTTTGGCTACTTTATCCTGGTCTTGAAGCAACCCTTCACACAGACAGACACCTCCTCACCGTGGGGCCTGTGCGAAGGGTTGCTTCAATACCAGGATAAAGTAGCCAAAACAATTTGAGCCCCATAGTACAGTAGTCATGATATCAATGATATTGTCGACACACAAGTGAACGCCACTAAGTAAAAAAAAACGTTCCAAATAATCAGAGGCAAAGATTTGACCTTACATTTGAGGGGGTGAAAATCAAAAACCGACAGCTCCAGAAAATAAAAAAAATGAGTTAGCGCCGGAAATGCATTCCTCATGCCATGGACTACATAATACCTGAATATGGTATCAAAAACCCTACATATGTACATGGGAATAGCCGCTAAAGTCAGGAATTTACATTGACATATACGGCGAAACTGTAGGTTTTTCTCGTTTTTCTCCGTTACGTTTATGACGGAGCTGTCGGTTTTTGATTTTCACCCCCTCATTTGTTTACACACTAATGTACTACAGTAGATAGAAAATCCTGGTTTCTTGGCTCCTTATAAATCTTGAGGACTAACGAAGACCTCGGGGGAAGAATGATCAAGGACCACCTCTTGTGAAACTGAGATACTGTATTGAAATTTCAAGCATTGAAAACCCAACCGAAGCAGTAGTGGTGTAGTGGTATGGTGTCCGACTGCTAATCGGGAGGTCCTGGGTTCGAATCCCGGAGGCCGGCGACCCTGACCATGGTTTTCTGTGGTTTCCCATGGTCCTTGCAGGATAATTCCGGGGTTGTTACCGTAATATAGGCCACAGCCGCCTCCTTCCTTCCCTTTCCCTGCTTCATTCCGGTGATGAGAAAAATAGTAAAAATGGAAGAGTTCCAGACAAAAAATTGGGAGAAATCCCCCCCTAGGAAAGCCCGTAGGCTGATAATGGGGTATCAAATTATTATTATTATTATTATAGCATTGAAAACCCATACAATACATGTGTACTGTACAGTACATCCCATGTTCAGGACCTTCCATAGTGGACTATGATCATTACTCCATAACACAACACCAAGACCAAACAATCATATTCTACACTAGTTAAACTATCTTATGGGATATGTAACTCATTTTTGACAAGGAGTGGACCTTTATAGTTCTTCCCCCGAGGTCTTCAAATGGTCTTCACCAGGTGATAGCGCATTAAAAATATTACTTAATGGTATCAATAACCAAAACGAACAAAATTGAACTTAATGTATTTCACTTGTATGCCCACAATATGTAGGTTGAACTCAGTTATTGTGGGAAGTATATTTAAATTGTGCCTACATCCCTGAGACTATGTCTCATCATGTCTGCCCCTCTAGCATAACCAGACCTTACAGTAATAAGGTGACTTGCTCCTCTGAATAAAATAGTACCCTACGTAAACTTAACTATGCTACCATTGCTGTGTCCAGGCAATCATGCAGCCCATGCAAAGTGATCAGGAAGTGACAGATGATGAACTGAAGACCTGTTTACAAAGAAGAGGTGCTGTTCCAAATGAAGCAATGCCACCTAAAGCAAAAATTGATGCCACTATATGGATTCGCACAGAAGCGCCTGTCCTTCAAGCTGCAAGCAACAGTTCAAACCAGCCCCCCGCAACTCCCTATCTCGCCATATGGAGAAGGCCGTGCTCTTAGCGAGTCCCCTATCCCCGGATGTGGAGCACTGTATCAACAGTCCAAAAAGAATACCAGGATACCAAATCGCATTCTGGTGGCTGGTGCAGTGGATCTGCAAACTGGGGCTGAATGGGAGTTGTTGACAATTTAGGTACGTTCAGTATGGTTCAGAGGTTGTCGGCCCGAATGCGATTTGGTACAGTGCTCCACATCCAGGAATGCGGGACTCCACATCCGGGGATAGGGGACTTACTAAGCGCACGTGGAAAGAGAGGGAGTTGCAGGGGGCTGGTTCAAACAATCCCAACAAGCTCTAGAAATCAAATGTCTCCCACAAAGTTATGCCAACATTTCTCCTTCCCAGGCACAAAATGCACAAAGATTGGCAGGTGAAGAAAAGCAGTGGACTCCAGAGCGACGAATATAAACTCTGTTCCATAAGTGGCCCCCTCAGCAGTAGCATGCACTTTGTGCATTCTGAAGGTCAGCCACATAAGCCACATCAGCCACATACACTGTTTCAGACAGTATACGAGGGTCATTTCATAAATAATGCACAGTGGACCACAGCTCTGGAGTGGATGAAGCAATCTCAACTATTTTTTAGTTATTTGCAGTTTGGGTCTTGAGGAAGGGTAGTGCATGGGGTTGTGGATTTACCAGTGTTAGAAATGGCCAATGCAGACGTCTCGGGTAACATGATATGTGAAAATCAAGACTGAGACAACATGGCAAAAGTCCAACAGAGATTAACAGTCTTTGCTGCAGATTGTACAAGGGACTGTGTCGAATAAGACCGTGTAACAACTTTCGAGGAAAATGCACTCTCTTCAGGAATGTTGCGCTGTCCATACAAGTCTCTGCAGAAGTCAAGTCATGAAGGATCCATCTGGCTGAAATTATTATTTTCTGCAAATTGTTCGTGAAAATCCAGAATACTAATGTTGATGGAATTCCTGTAGATCTTCTGAAATTTCTTTGCATGTTTCTGGATGGTCGTGTTTGACACAATCTGTGACAAGTGTTGCACTTTGCACATCAGTTGCCATTTGCGGCCTCCCTGACTTTGGGTCAATGTGCGTCCTTAGTCCTTATGAAAGTGAGTGTCCCAGTGAGAAACTGTCTTCTGGTTTATTGTAGGACCACGACAAACACCATGCAAAGCATTATGAATGTCTGTTGAATTTTTCCCATGCAAAGTCTCAATTTTGCTGAATGACCGTTGATCTTCATGCTCGCCACATTACCCGAGACTTCTGCATTGGCTATTTCTAACACTCGTAAATTCACAATGCCACATGCTACGTACCAGTAGTAATGAAGGAGTGGCAAAAAAATTAAAATGTAACAACTGTGCAGGTGTCCCCTACAGGGGACATTCGGCATACCTGGGTTAAAATTATCCCCTAGAACCCTTCTACTATCCCCCAAAGCAAAGATACGTTAAATCAGCACTCTGTATATTCTGTGTCAGGGTTATAACAAACAGTTTCATGTACTTTTTTTGAGGTGAATAATGGCAGGAAAATTATCCATCCATGAGACAGGTCAGATATAATTCAGGTAAGACATACGGCAGTTGGTCACACCATATTTTACCTTGACAAAGTAAAGCTCTCTGCAGCCCTGCATATGTCACAAAAATGCCATGCACATTTTGCTTCAGATTTGCATTTAAAAATCTGAGCTTGGTTTTTGACATACACTCACTCATATAAACATATTATTATATATTATTATATATATATAATAATAATAATAATAATAATAATAATAATAATAATAATAATAATAATTATTATTATTATTATAAACAGCCATGATACTTGTAGTCAAAATCCAAGAGGATCGAGCTACTAAATAATTCAACTCTGGTTCACTGGTGTGGAATAAGCCCAAATAATTTGCTGTTTACTTACCACCAGCCATAGTAGCCAGAAGTAGTTGGAAAACACGGACAGAATTTGACAAGCAACTGTCAGGATGATGAGGTCTTTTACATGCCTAAAGTAAAAGAGTAGCATTACATAGTTGTGCCAATCTATCACAGATCACTGGGGCATGTAAAAGTGATGTTCTGGATCATTAAAATGAATACATATAAGGGGAGTATAGCAAGTTCTTGCCCTAAAGATGAAGGATTGTGAATATCAGGAGGTGAGACTCATGCTCTGACTATAATAAGTAATCCTGCTGCAACACACAACAATAGAACTTTAAAATCGAGTCTAGTGGAAAGGACAGTGTGCATTCCTAATGACCAGTTACAAGAATCAAGCTGTCACTAACCAAAAGTATACAGTACAGAAACAATATAATATCCTTACAAGGACTACTCTGACGCCCCAAGTGAAAACCCGGTATCTTCCAAAATCATGTAAATGGAGATGAATGCACCATTGCACTCTTTGCGAGCCATGCCTGTTGGTACAAAGCCCGTAACTGCAGGAGCAACCCTTGAAAAGTTTTAGCCACACTGAAACCATGCACTTGGATATACGATAAGGGAAACATACAAACTTCAAATGTGAACATCTCGAAATGACAAAAAGGCGAGTTACAGGGTTTTGACTTGGGTCATCACATCAGTACTGCATAGGGGTGGGGAAAGAGTTTGATTCCACTGCTTTCATGCATTCATTGTTGGACCTAAATCCAAAATTTGATACATTTCTGGTTTCAAGCATTTCAGAAAAAGGATTCTCAAAATGAACTATGACCATGACAGTTTGTCAATTACATTGAAAATATGTTAGAAAGATCCACAAACACAAACCTGATATGCCTCAAGTAATCAGAATTGAATAATAATTTTTGGTTTAACTTACTCGCCAATTCCATGCTCCATATTCAGGTCCAGTCCAGCATCAAGGACTTCCATGTTTTGCCCAAGTTTTGATCGCGCCATGTACGCCATGAACTGATAACTGCCAATAAACACAGCTGTTGAGAAGCCTAAAAGAACCTGCAAATGTAAGAGGTCATTCACATGGCTTGTGTACCACAAACCAGCACTTACAGCATCTGACACTGCATAGTTGATATTGAATGCCCAGAAGGCAATGGAATAGATGACAGTCGATGCGAGCATCATGTTGCGGTAGAATTGGAGAGTAGCAATATTGTCCTCTGCAATCTTCTTCTGGCCCTTCATTTTTTGTTTTGCCTGGAACAAATATGTGATCTCAATTATGAAACACATGGCTTAGTAAATTATAACAAGTGTTACAGAATGTCAAGAAATTAAGTGTGTGATTGTTTCATGAACATTCAGAGGTCAACGGCAATGAACTGAACATTCGTGTTATTAGTCAATTTTCTTTCTTTGTTTGCCTGTGTTTTTGGAATGCTGCTTTCATGTATTGAGCATTCTATAAACTCGTGTCAGTACTGACCTCAATCAGTGCAAAAAACTAACGTCTATTCAAGAAGTAGACCTCTCATTGAAATGTCTAGAAAAAAATCCTACCAGTAAATTCCTAACTATTCAGATGGTAGCTGTTCCCCTCTATATCGTACATAAAAATTAACTATAAAACTTGCGGGGAAAGGGAATTAGTAGTAACACACTGCGACAAAGCAGCAATAACAAATGACATGGCAAAAATACTGTACAGCTACTGTCACTATTATTTCAGATTGCTGTGGTTCAATTTCAAGCACACATAGTTACTGCATCTGTTGCAACCACAATACATGTTCATCCAGAAATAAAATGCATAAGCTCCTCTAATGTTACAGCATCTTGATTACTTCCATCGCCCAAACTGTATCCCATAAAGCAATGTACAATATTGACCCAACATTTACCATGGTGTGGCTGATTATTTATCTCTCGCTGAGGAGAAGTCAATGGTGTAAAACTCTCTCTCCTCGAGGGTATGTTATGCGTTTTTTCAGAGATAAACACCCGAGTAAACACCGCTACATCGGCGCACCCACGTTGGTCGGTGGCAGAAAACAATTGACAATCGCGGGTCAAATGAATACCAAGTTTAACAGCTATCTATTAAAAGAACAATTATTTAAATCTTTATACTTGTAACTCTACAGCTTCGTGAGCAAAGCATGAACGTTAATAAATGAACTTATAAAAAAGTGCGTTATTGCCACATGTATTGACTTAAAGATGGCCGAAAGTCGGCAAAATCAACGAAATCGAGCGAATTCTGCTTTCCGCTGAGCCTATGAAGGTGGATGGTAATGTTTCAAAAATATTTGCGACTGCTAGAAATTCCTGTCGGTGCATTGGGTAGTTGTGACGCTGTAGATGTTGTGGACACATAGTTGCTGTACGTGCATCACAGGTGACACAGTGATCATAAAAATTTATGTACTCATGGGGACTTTTAACGGTTGCAATCAATGAAGGGTGAAGGATTTTAATGTCTTGGACTTGTGTGTTGATTGTTATTGTAATTGCTCCCTACTTTCGTAGCAGAATGTGTAATAATAATATATAATAATAATAATGGATACCCCGTGATAGGCCTTCTTGGGCCTCTTAGGGGATCATCTTCTAATTGACCATCTTTATTCATTGCCTGTCATGTGATAGGTTTTGATAGTGGGAGGAAACGGGAGAGCCCTGAGAAAATCCACGCAAACACGGAGAGAACCCATCGAACCTCTTTTCACATAAGTGTTCTCTGCCCAACCTGGGGATCAAACTTGGGACCTTAGAGGTGGAGGCTGTGGCGCTAACCACTACACCACCGTGTCGCCCTAGTGGAATGTGTATGTAGCATAAAGGAATTTCCTACAAAATTTCATTGCTTCAGTGAAGCCAAGGCATTTGAGCTTATCTATCATTCAATCATTTGATTCTTCTAAAAAAAGGCATGTTGTGTTTAATGTTTCCAAAAAGTTTTGCGTTTGGGTTCTAATAAATGTTTATATGCTGGCATGAGCAAAAACATTTCCCTCATATTCAGAGTACCGGTATTTCAATTGAAATATGCATTTGAGGCTACTGATTTTATCTTCTTCACTAAGCTACTTATTTTTAAAGTAGTGACTTTTAATGGTTTTAAAAAGTATTAGCTGCTAATATTAGGTCAAATTGCTCATCTATCCAAGCTCTAAATTGCAATGAATTTCTGATTGGGAATGGCTCATTGGAACTATTGGCATCACTCGTGAATGATATAATCCATATTTTTGCAGGTCAGATCATATTGCAGGCATCAAGGTGCAGGTAGCTGGCAACTTGTGTATGACTTCATTCTTCTGCATAGCACGTAAGTAGATTTTTACTGATCTCAGAACCTTTTTAAAAGTATACCATATAGTAAGACAGGAGCAGCAAAGCAAAACCCGCAAGATCCAATGTTGGCGGGAAACGAGTTATGCATGGCATATTGTCCATCACATAAGTGTTGTCCGATTGACACTGCACCGGCTACACTCGGTGTAGGGAGGTGACGTCACAGTGCAGCGAGTGTGACCCAGCACTGGGGCCTCAAATCGGACACCTCCAGTGCAACCCAAGATGGCCGACAGCAGGATTTCCACAGGATCGTGCACAGGATCGTGGGCACCTTGGCGGTTTGACCTTTTTTAGCTCTTTATAACGACGAGCAATTAATACTTGCACGCTAGGGGACACGGTGGTCTAGTGGCCAGTCCAGGGGCTACTGGCCAGCCAAGCGTAAGGTCCCAGGTTCAAATCACCCTCCATCCGCCGCCATCTTGCCAGCCCGTCTTCGCGCCTTACACCGCCTGCCCCACCTTCTCCACTGGTGCAGCGAGTGCAGCCCCCCGCTTGCACTGGTGCAGTTACACTGGCGAATCGGACACGCTGCTCCCGGTGAATCGGACGCTTTTTCCTGCACGAGTGTACACTGGCTACACCAGTGCAATCAATCGGACAACACTATAGGTTGTGATGCGGTGTTAAAAGCTGGTCGGGCAAAATGTGTTAGTTCCATAGTGTATGAGCCCAAAAATTGTCGATTCAAGCAAATACCGCAAGATCCAGCAGCATAGTGCAAGCAAAACCAGCAAGATCTATAGAAAAGTTTGTGATGGATCTTGCGGGTTTTGCTTTGCTGCTCCTTATTTTATTGTATACCTTGATACTGGAGTGTAAGTCATATTCATTTGAGGCTGTTGTAAGCAGTGAGGGAATCCCTGGGAGCCCAGAAGCTGGGAGCAAGTCTGGAGCCTCATGTAAAAACCATGTAACTCAAGATACTGGGTTTTTACTTGTAGGCCACAATGGGGAACTAGCCTTCATTTTGGAAACTACATAATAAATTCGCCCAGATTTTTTGGATTTTTTTGGCATATTCCGTTTTAAGATATCAGTTCCCGTTCCGGAGTAATTGGGGTTTTTATGTAGGGAAATGGTGACGTCACTGTTT
>JYFJ02003621.1:0-39480 GCA_000934665.2 Catajapyx aquilonaris | reverse complement strand
CTAGGAGAAAAAGCTGCCAATTAGCTGCTTTTATTTCATTATAGGAATCAGAATTAAGAATTATGCAAATAATATTAAAAGGGAATTAGGGAAAGTACTTACGATATGTATTTAAATACTTCTGTATTTAAATACTCAGAAATGTATTGAAATACAGTATTTAAATACAGGAAAATCAATGTAGTTATAAATACATATCTAAATACCAAGAAGTATTTAAATATGTATTTAAATACATTTGTATTTAAATACTGCCCATCCCTGAGTACTGCCAGGTGTTTTCCCTTCATTCATTTCTTCCCGGGCAACGCCGGGTGCCACAGCTAGTATTATAATATTATGGGAAGTGTGGTGGCCGACATGCTTATCATTTGGCTATGCACATATTAGCTAAGATGATTTCAGGGGAGGTGTGGTGGCCGTGATGGTAACGTCACGGCTTGCTGTGTGAAAGGCCCCAGGTTCGATCCCCGCCTGGGGAACTTTCCTTTCACCTGCATCGGGAGGGTCTCTGCCCTGCACCAAGGAGGTGTCTGGCAACCTAACCTCCTGGGGAACAGCACATGACCCGTTTTCAGACGTGCACCTTGCACCCATGTTCCCTCCCCAAAAATCCCCTATCCCTTCCCCATGTCCTTTCATCCTTGCACCGGAGTGAAGAAGAAAAAAATAGAAAATTGAAGAAAATGGTGGTATCCCACCCCCCTATAAGGACCCATGGCCCTAGCACGGGGTAACGTAAAAAAAAAAAGCTAAGATGATTTCAGACATTTCAGGCTACCTCTATACCGAAAATTACGTACCCTCAGCATACAGGCAGAGGTCAGAAATCATCTAAAAGGCCGCTTTTGTGCCCCTTTAAAATGTAACCAACGGCAAGCCTAGTATATGAGGGCTTCGCTTAGGGGATGTGAATCCAAAAGGACCCACTTTGACCCATAGGACGGTGACAGGAGGGCTAATTTGGACGCCCTTGTGCTCGTTCCAAAGTGCCATTACCATCCGCACATCACTTAGGGAGACCCCCCCACACACCAGGCCTAGTCCAGCAAATTGGGCGCTGAGGATGGCAGGAAGCATGGTATGGCACAACATGGCCGCTGAATTCCTACTCCTACGCACTATTCCGCAATCATAAACCTGCGCTTTTTAGCTAGCCTCCCACACTGCTCTTTACCCAGAGGCAACCTTCGCCATTACAACCCCGCCTACCCACAGGCTAAATTCCTGCTTCCATTAAAGTTGCTGAAAATCCTATCCGAGAGAGTCAACATGACGAATGCACACTAATCGTCACCTTCCTCCCTGAGTTGGCAAGTGTGCCGTTGGTGTACATGTCTCAGAGCAGGGTTGACCTCCTGCTTGCTTGATGTAAATGACTTCGTCAGCTCAAATGTCAGCCTGTTAGCATTCGTGTCTCTGTTGCGGACCAACCAAGCAGTGGCTAATGCTTCTCAAAGGGGGTTAATAGCCGTGACCTATTAGGTCACGACATTTCCTCAGCACGTGTCTGAGGCTTGGGAGATAACTCGGGCTAACACGACTTGCATGCTAATATATCTACATGCTTATGTTTGTGCTTTATGTATATAGAGCTCACTTGGAACTTAACAACCAGAACAGTATAAAGCGATTGTGTTGAGAGTAAAAACGGGAGTTTCCAACACCGACATTGCAAACAGGGTTGTTGGTGACAAACCACACTGCTGGCTAAACTCTCTCGCAAATTAACGAAGCCCCTTGAGAGTGGGTTTGCAGGTTGCACAAAAGGCGCGGGTGTTTACCTGTTCGCTGAGTGTGACAAAAACGAAGGCCACTTATATTTCACATTTTGTGTGTTATGGCAGGTGAGGTTTGCAATTTTAAAATGTGACATCGCAGGGTATTGCTATCATTTCCTAATTATATTTGCGAAAAGGCAACAAAAGTGGTAGGCGACCAACAGCCATATTTGTATGGAGATATTTACACAGGTTGTGGTGCACTGCCCAACTTTCCGTTTCAAGATAGGGGTACGGGATGAAGTTATTGATTTGTTTATCTCAGAAACCAGTTTAAAGCGATATAGCAATTAAAACAAGTGAATTGCTACCAACTGGTATCTGGGGTAATTAATTTAAAAGTTTTTCCTGCTTCCTTATTGAATTCGGGAATTGGGCAGTGGATCATCCTCAGTCAGTTAGTTCTACAGGAAGTTTACAATTTAATGTATAAGGACGAGGTGCACCGAGCTTAATAAAACAAATCCAGACAGATTGAATTTGTTATTAATTGTTAACAAAAACTAACCAACAATTTATAACTTCGGCTGGATTTGTTTTACAGACTGATTATGGTGTTTCCTGCATACAATTTAGGAAACGTGTGAAGCAAATTTTTTTGAACGATTTTAGGAAACTGATGATGACTTGTTCAATACGCTTTTAAAGGGTATGGACATGCTGACGATGAATATTAGCCCACACAGACGCAAGACGGCGAGAAACGTAAAATTCCACCTTGAATGCTGAGCATGGTTGACAACCCAGCGCCATCTAGTAGAGACGATATTCACTACTCTTTTTTAAAAAATATCGTCTCTTACATCAGGTTCAACAATGCCCTAACGTGCTACCCTATAATTTTACAAATCGTTCAAACCATGTCAACATATAATTCGAACAAGGAAAACTACCCCTAAATTGAAATCTAATCCCGGAAAAATTCCTCCTTCCCATCCGATAACCCGTGCCAAACCCCGATTGAGCTCAAACACTCAATCGATCAGTGCGTGCATATTTGTCATATCAATTTGACTAACTCCAGCTGCATCGTTCCCTATAACTAGAGAGCGGCACAAGTGGTTCGTATTTCCAAGGCTGCCAGGTCCACCCGCCAACAGCAGCGGCAATACGATTCGAGGCACAGTCGCCAAGAAGAGTTGTGGCCGAGTACACCACAGGAGCACTTCGGCATTACCCCACGTACGTCGGACGTACCATGACTGTGCTTCGTCTTCCTGGAAACAACTAGTGTCGTACCGTGTTAAGTGGAACTTGGGTCATGTACAGACACTTGGAATAATTCAGCAACCACAGCAAGGTAAGGTCATTTTTTTAAAAATTTAATAGTACACCTGACTATAAACCGCCAAATTTAAACTAGTACATCAATAAAGAGGTGCCAAGTCCAGCTTGCCAGACTGATTCTTGGTCACCCTATAATAAACCTCAGGCTAACCCATCTCCCCCCATATCCAGTGTTATAGAACCCCCGGTGCATTCCATACTCAAATTACAGTTCGATTTACCAATAACCAATTAATTTCTACAAATAAGCCCCCCCCATATGTGTGGAAATTTCGCATTAAAAAAAACACTGGTCCACAACCAGAAACTTGAGCTACTTTCGTTTAACATGACATACCCCTGTAACATCAGTCACCCCATGGCAAGTGGACCGTACTCAAACGCTACCAGCACACTTTTTTACCAGAGTTTTAGAGTGTCGAGAGTGAGCACCGGGCCGTAAAGGCGCAAAAAAAAAAATGTGCTTCTACGTATGCAAAATGAGGGCATGAAGGAATCGTTCCAACCAAGCACGATCTTTCCTAGTGGGTGATTATCACCGTACGCACGTGTACGTCACCATTATATCAACCAGTGCCATTAGTCGCTAATTTTATTATTAATATCACAAAATAATGTAATTGATCCACATTATGTTGTTACCCACCCTAAAAATCCGGTAGATTGACAACATCCAGCTTCCCCCTATTCGCATATCCAGGTGATGCCAAAAAAGGATTGCAAATCAGGTTTTCGCGCTCTTACCCTCTTCAAAGTTGCCAGACACCAAGGGAACTCAATAGCCATGGAAAAAAGTGACAGAAATTGGGGTCCGTTGGGATGGTCTGCCCTCCCTTGGAAGCGTGCGGGGATAAGGGCTGGAAATCACGGCGGGCCAGAAAAGCCCACCTACCCCTAATTCATCATTGATCACATCCGCTGGGGAGGGGTGGTTGGGTGCGGCTGCCAAGCTTCAGGACTCTGCTGGCTTGGTTAGAATAATGACTACTGGTCTGTGTATACAGTTGACCTGCTACAGAAGTGTTCCTTCCTGGCTTTTTTTTNGGGGAAAAAGGGAAAGCCGGAGGGGATGACCGTTGGAACATTGGGGGTTTTTTTTAAAGGGGCGTGGTAGCAGACCCCCAAAACTGGCCTGGTGGAATTTTCTCAAGGTGAATGGAGCTTATGGATGCCCTATTTTGGAAGTGGATGGGTCTGATGTCTCCAAATTTTTATGCTTATTTTTAATGGTGGTCTGCAAAGAGTGTAAAGAACGTGTCAACGATCCGGTGTTGGGCAGGAACCAAAAAAAAGCATGTTGCTAATAAGCCAATAGCCCATCCATATTAGGCAACTATAGAGATCGTAATCACTTGTTCACATGCATTATAATTATGCTATCCCGTCACAGAATACAGCAACGTTAGGAAAATTAATCCACAGCCATGTAATCATATTGAGTGGATAATTATGGTCGTAATCAATTTTTGTCACGTCTTTCTCGCCAAATAGCTGACGAAACAACAGATCCAATGATCTCACATCAACGCCCATTTAGAAAGATTGGAGTCTACATATATTCAAATAGGCTGTTACTAAAGCGCATTAGCCTGTTATGCCCTATGTTTATCAAGTGCTAGTGTGACCTGGCTACGAGCGGTTTCATATTCCCAGTGGGCAAGTGGATCTAGGATACAATGCGTAGAATGCACGTACAGCAGCTAAACGAGCATAGTAGAGGGGGGGGTAGTGGGTTAGGTAGTATAAGAGAGTTTGGCAGCCGCACTCTGGGTATGCAAAGTAACTCCTGGCGAGGCTCCGCAAATGTTGTTTGAAGCTGCAAGCCTGATGAGGTCGGGCTCAAAAGGCCTAATGTAATTCCACGCCTTCAAACGCTGCTCTTGCTGTTTCTATCGGGCCTTTTCTCTCTGACTGCATCGGACCAGCACAGTTGGAATTGAAGAGGGCGGGATGGGGGAAGGAATTGACGGGGGTAGGGAGGCGGCTTATCTCCATTTAAAATGTGCACACGCATATGTATACCCTTGTGTACTACCCTTTCTCAATCTCGGTTCGCACAATTCATGCTTTCATTCATAAAATAGACGGGTGGAGGGGGGGGGGGAGGATTTACAAAAGGTTCAAGTCATTACTAATAATGTAAGCCTGCTAATTGTGGAGCTTTGTTTCGAGTAGAAACTCGAGCGTGTAATTTATTACGAGCAGGATGTAGAGAGGGCTTGAAATATGCAGATAATAATATTTTAAAACGTGTGAATGACTCAAACCCCTATCCACTCACATGTGTTTCGGGCAGTCCGCCGCAGTAGGCGCTGGCGTCTCATGTCTACAGTCTACCGTAGTTTTACAAAAAAATAATCCACACAGTATTTTTTTCGTATATTAAGATTACACATTAAAAATAAATATCAATTATTAAATCACAATTTCGGCTCTACCACAGCGCCTCCGGTGGTACAAGATCCAAGCCTGCAAATCCCGCCCACTTTTTAGTTGTTAAAGATCAATATGGATCAATAGGCACATGCAACTGACCCTTGAGTGCAACTCTCTTGTTTGTAATTACCACTGTTGTTATGTATTCCGCATGAGTGCTATGCCTGACAAAGAAGGCTGGGACAGTTGATAAATGAAACGGAAGCAAAACACAATATTGCTTCCGATAATTAATCAACAGGCTATGAATGTATAGGGTTAAGTACGTAGCTACATGGGCAAAGGGCGTTTTGGTTGGCCGCAGTGCCACCTGGCACCGCAAATCTTATTTCCTGTTGACTCTCTCAGCCTTTTGGTCGGGGCTTCGCACCGTAGCTCATTCCACGCCTTCTGCCTCCATCAGTTACACTTTTAATAAACAAGCAGGACGCTTCATGCTTTTTGAGCAATGAAAATCCAGAACGGATTCATCGCATAAAAATTGCAAGCAAAATTTTTATCATAATTATGGCAATGCACAAACAAAATAAAATGTCTAATTATTACGATATTATATTATATTCGTAATACCACGAGTGTTTTGGAATTAACTGAACTCGTGCCATTTGGCCTCTGGGGGTGGGGGTGGAGAAAGAGAGTGGTAGGGAGACAGAATGAGGGAAAGGAAGAGAATCTAGCTCCATTTTGTGGAAATATCCCAGTATTCGCCTGGAGGTGACCCAGGAAAACGACAAACACCATTAGGTAAGATAGACACCCTCGGGAAACCGACTCGAGAACTTCCAAATGACAATCTGACGCTTGGCAGACTAGAATGAACTACTTCTATTAAGACACGAATAAAATACATTAAAAAACTCCTCCGTTTATTGCACACGTACTGTATAAGTACTGCATGCTTTCTCATTTGAATTTAGTCATAAAAAAGCGTTTACATATGCCCATTTAGGACTAACAAAACGAGAGAGAAAAAGCAACTCTCCAACCATCCATATGACCGAATTTAGACCCTCCAATTTAAAAGAGCGAGGAGATTCCTCTCGGTTGGGTATCGATCAGCAGCAGAGGACGTCATAATTGGATGGGTGGTCATGGAAATGATAGGTGTATCCATCCATCCTATCCCATCCCATCCGCCTATATACCTGTTCCATTCCTGTCCCCAGTTCGCCATGGCAACTGGGCCTGCTTCCACAGCAACACCGCTTCCAATCAAGCCGCTTCCCCAAAGAGTCGCCAGGGAATTATTCGCTGGATATCGTATCATGTCAATACTGTATCTTGCGCAGTCATCCACATTTTATAATGAAAAAAAATCTGATTTCAAAAATCAAAAGATAGGGACAGGTATTTCCAAGAGTGTAGGGTATTAGTCACCACACGCATGGTCGTACATGTATCGTGCTTCACTTGAAATATATTAGTTGGGGAGAAAAAAAATATCAACCTTATGTTCCCCTTCCCACGCGACTTCCATTGATGTGTTTTATGTCACTGCTACAGAGGGTGACATGTGCTGAAAACCTCTGACTCAAACCTGGTGACACATGTTGTGAGGTTTTTCCGCAGATGAATGATACAATGTTTCTTATCAGAAACCAAGTTGAAGTTTATAGTCTCGTTTTAGAGATTTACTGGGGATCTGTAGTTTTGCGTGATTATGAACCAGTTTCGGTACAGAATAGGGTGGCCAGAAATCGTAAATCAAAATGTGTCAGACTTGTTTTGATCAGTTATGTTTTGATTCCATGTACTGAGTGCTGGAATCTTGAACCTTGCTATACCCTCCATCATTTTGCTGTTTGGAACTTTTCGAGCTTTCAGTTACGACAATTGTTTACAGGGTTAAAATAAATTAAGTAGTTCGTGTAAGTTTTCTGAAACCCTAGGACTTTTTTTGTTGGCAATTATCAAGTTATCGGATACTGGAAAATTTGGATATGAAATCACTGAAAAACTCATTAACAAAATACACTGCAGCAGCAAACCTAATTTATGCGACTCATTCATGCGTTTATGAATTTTTAATATCGCGCAATTTTCAATAAATTGTGGTCTCATTACAGTTTCAAACAGTGTAGTTCCCTTTCCATTCTTTCCTCTGGTGTAAATGTTATCACACAGGAAGCACATGGTCTCCTCGGTTGACTATTTTTAAAAAAACAATTCTGCCACAGATTACTAGTTATGTAATTATATGCGACAGCCCACTCGTGACACGTAACATAATTACGATGGTATCCCGCATGAATAAAAGATAGCTGTGTGAGTCAACAACCCTGTGAAATTATACTGACACATTCCAGATAAAATAAGCTATTACAAACATGTCATGATACTACACTGCACCTAATACAAAAATAATAGTTTGAGCTCATATGCAAATGCACTGTACTATTTCTCATCATCTATACTAAATATTTTTTTGTCAGATTTTTCTAGAGCATAGTGCACCTCTGTGAAAACTAGACCCTGTTTTACGAGGTTAATGCCACAACTTGAGGGTCGTAGAAGCAGTTTGGTGGTATACCATCGGACAGCAATGGTGATGGGAGCCAGCTTTGTTGAAGAAGGACTTATTTGGGCTCCATCACCCCCCCCCCCCTAGATATATACCAACCAGTGCAAGCAGGACTGGTCTCGAGGTGACGACACGCCCTATTCACCCGACTCCACTGAGCAGCATATATACCATCGCCGTGAAAGAGCCGGGTCGTAAACCCAAATGGAATTTGTTTTACTGTCCCCTTTCTGCACGCCTCGGAGACAAATCTGGATGACGGCACTCAGCGAGGCCTCATTTCAATCCTTTACCCGTTACATCTCACGTACTTAGCCTCATCTTCAAGCCTCTCAGAGAAACTAACATATTTTGAGATTAAGTGTTTAGTTTATGCAACAGTATCATATGTAGGGCTGTGCGATATCCGAAATTACATATCGACTTTCGATACTTAAAAAATATCGAATCGAAAATCGAAAAACCGACATCGAAAACTGACAGAAAAATATCGAAAACCGATATCGAACCGACATCGAAAAATCGCGATATTCGATCGAACATGCCAAGCGTCGGATATCGCAACTTCGATATTAGGAAAATATCGTATCGACAGTCGATGTATTGAAATATCGCACAGCCCTAATCATATGTTTCACACAATGATCTATCGATACTCATTTTTTGGTTTTGACCAAATTTTTGTGGACGACATTTTTTCTATCTAAGGAAGGACCGTTTTGGTCGTAACTGAAGTAGAGTTTGGGGACCCACTCCAAATCGGGTTCTATCTATACCCCTTTTTGGGGGGGAGAGGGAGAGTCGATTGATCTCCTTCAGTGAGAGCTTTTCTCCGCCCGAGGAAACTTTCCCATAGGTGATGTGGAGGCTCTCGAGTAGCGTCCTTTCCTTTTCCTGCGAAAACCCTTCGCAATCATTTACCTTTGACCGCTAGAATCGGACTTCTAGTGGTTTGCGGTTATAACCGCAACCCTGATTTTTTTTTTTCGTCTTCAGCAACCCCCTATATAAGACGATGATTCACCTCACTTCCGGTCCTTATGGTGTGATGCCATAGGCAATTACGTCAAGTTTTAAATGGTGCCCTCTCAACACTAAGAGTAGGGTGCAAAAGTGTAGGCCAATACAAAATAAGTTGTGAGGGCGGAGAACGCATATTATGTGTCGTGGACGTAGCACAAAACAATTTTGCAGAGCGTTAACGTAGGTTGATGGTGTAATATAAATGCAAACTGTAGTAGTTCCGCGAAGAAAACTCCATTCGCTGCATACTGCGCTCAAAATGCATCAAGCTAATCTGTTGATTACCCCAGAGGCTTCCCCGGCGAGCAAAATTCCACCAACAAATGCACGCCATCGTGCACTACGAAACCATGCTGGCCAAAATTATACTTCTATTTGCTAGGTAGAAAAACAGTGCTTTACGCAAATACCTACAAACCACTTTTGGGGTTAAGAGGTACAGAGCACATGAATGTAATGGTGCGATTAGAGGAGATTTAAAAAAAAGTCCATTTACACTGTCGCGAGTAATATAAATTGTTCAAAATATTGGTGTCCATCTATCATGGATTGTTGACAACTGCGGATAGCACAGTCAGCTACATCTTTCTTCTGTGTTCATTTGTTACAAGTGTCCACTGAGTCAACACAATTCGGGACATCGACCTCCTCATATATTAGCACTAATGCATAATATGAAATAATACTAGCAGTTCCTCGTATATAACATGACGCAATCTGAAAAAGAAATGGGGCTCGTGCATAACGTCAGCTTAACTCAACTGCTCAGCCCACCAATGATTTAAATTGTGTCATCACTTCTTGTACCCCTCCATTTATCTCTTATGCTCGCATATCTGTTTTGATTTCCTAGAAGTTACTCCGCCCATGCACAGTTCGCTAACTGCAACAAAATCGTCGCAAAAAATACGAAAACTGCAAGGAACGAAAACGAGCAGACTGGAAATGGAAGAAGGAACTTTTTAGACCCCCTCGTGTATCATATTCCGCAGTTGAAAGTATTTTCCCCAGCACTTTACCGCTCCAGAGCTCTGCTTTGTACGAATTATGACTTTAATTTTGAAGAGGCAGGGCTTCATCTGTACGGAAATATTCATTCTGAACTTATAACGTTCGGAAAAGAGGTGAACGTTCCTCGCGATATTGTTCTGAGAACCGCCTTCTGAAACAAGCTAAAACCACGATTAGGCTGATTGAGATACCAGAAAATTAACGCTAGTGTCCTGATGTGCTATAACTCTTTGCTGTTCACTTACTCTCATTAGCCGGCCATTCAGCAAGAAAATCACATCCTTTTCTTCTCCTTTTTTTTGTGTGTGTGGAGGCCCCGCTCTCTCAACGCTCTTATTTTATTCTAGAGTTATAATTCAAACCGAGTTATGCAAATGAGAGCGGTTTAAGCCTCCCCCGGAGGATCAAAGGGGGTTGCAAGAAGAGTATTCTCTTCACGAATCGCAAGCCTGCACCAGCTCTTACCCACGTCGTTAAGATTTTCGTGGCTCGGCGCCAATTTCAAATTCAAATTTGTAGCTTCATTCCCGGCTCCCCCTCGTGGTAGCCTCAAGTTGGCAAATTACCAGCAGTCTTCGTCAGATCTTTTGCTCCAAGACTGCACAATCTCGGGATACTAAGTTAATGTTCACTCAACATAACGGCTTGGCATACAGTGGAGGACCTTTTTCCTCTTTTCGAGTAGATTTACAGTAAAAGTGCTTTCTGAATCAAAAAAATAGATATATAAAAATCTGTTTCACAACTAGGAACAACCCAGTCACGGCTGACTGGGTTGTTCCGAGTTGAAACATTAATTTATTATGAAGTTTCGGTAATTATTGACAATTGGTTTGCTATAACTGCATTGCGCGAAGTGAGTATCACGTATAGAACAGTGATGGTTTAGGCCGCTACCCTTTGAGCTTTGACCTCTGAGGCTATGGGTTCAATTGTCGTGTCGAACTATACCGGCTTTCCTTTATGGTTAGAAGTTTTAATGGAACCAACCAAGTGCTTGCTTTAGTTTTCTCCGGGCTCTTTCCGTTTCATAGCACCCTGAAGAGCCATAAAAATGAAGCGACAAATTATTATTATTATTATTATTATTATTATTATTATTAAGTACTGTTCTTAATTTAAGGCGGCGCAGTAGAAAAAATACGGTAGGCGCATTTTGTAGGGAACTTTATTTTTTTGTCGAGAAACGCGTCCTTAATCTGGAAAAACACGAGCAAAGGTTTGGCCTTTATAATAATAATAAATAATAATAATTCATACCCCGTTATCAGCCGGCGGCGGCTCTTTAGGGGGGATTTTTTTATATACTGGAACTCTTCGTTTCGTTTTTACTGCGCTTTTTGGGATAGGATAGGAAAAGAAGGAGGCGGCTGTGGCCTATTAGTTTAGGAAACAACTCCGGAATTCTCCTGGAGGAACCGTGGGAAACCACAGAAAACCACGGTTAGAGTTGCCGGCACCGGGATTCGAACCCAGGACCTCCCGATTAGCAGTCGGATACCATATCCCCTCCACCACCACTGCTTCGGTGGTTTGGCCTTTATAATGATACCATACTCGACATGATTGCATTAAATTGTGGACATGCGGCTACAGAAATATGTACGATTTTCACGCGACCTTCCCACCGTGACCAAGTTAATCAAATTGGCTTTTCCAAGACGCCGTTTTTTTCTCACTTCAACTTGCCGTAAATGTCATTTCTAGGCCGAAAATGGAAAAAAGACTAACTACGTGCCCTGTGCCAGCTCATCTGCTATTTTTCGGTGCCATTTCTGTGTCGATTGAACCATTTTTGCGGTCGTACGGCCACAAAAATGTAGGCAATGTCGAATCCGCCTATGCTACATGCATAAACAAGTTTGTTGGGGTCGTCGCCAGGGGTGCCGATTGTTGGGTGGGAGTGATACGAGGCTCGAAGAGAGTCTCTAATGTTCAAGTGTTGAGCTTGGCAACGGGCCGGGGATTGTTGGAGAGGGGGCAACAAAATAATCCCTTCTATTGTACAACCATTCCATATACGCTCACTTCCACAGCTATAGCTGCAGAGCCATTTGATTAACCGTATTTTTGCTACTAGCCCCCCTTAAATACCATGCTACGAAGAACAAGGCCGACTCGTGTATTACGATTAGTGTATATTGCATTCCCTACTGTTCCCATATTGTCCGCATAGAAACAACGCATTCCATGATATCCGATACTAACATCCGGCGTACTTTTGAACCAACAGGTCAGGATCGCATTCTGAAGTGGACATTAACCCCATCCAGTCCTCACGCTAACAGTATGCACCTGCAATGCCCTGCACAGCCAATACACAGCATCAATCGCTCTTATTCGAGGCTACTTTCCCCAAGTTTGTGTCCCTGGCTGCAGTCCAAGTTCCGCACATGCTTTCCTTCCGTGCAACCCTACTATTGGCACGCTTCTTCCATTTCTCAAAATAAAACCACCCCTTCAGTAGTAGAAGCATCCCCCATAAAAATGTTCCACCGACATTAGACTGCCAGCCTTTATTCATTGTGTGAATGTACCATGTCTACAAACATAGGTCTATAGTGAGTTCAGCGTATACTTGATGATGGTATCTTTCTGTTCAATGGTCCATTTTGAAACACGATCCGTATCTTTGGTTTACCATTGATCAGCTGGGATATACTGGAGTACAGTAATGCGAACATGCGGGATAGTGATAAGAAGGAAGTCTGTACAGCAAGAGTCGGTTTGCTTTTGCCGGAAATTCCCTTTCCAGCAACTGATCAAACGTTCTGAGCAAACTTGCAGTCCATTTACCACCCCTTTCGTTCGTTCTCCGTCTCTACCGACCGCCTGCAGCAGCAGCAGCACCAGAGTTATTAAAAGAGGGGACACACATTTCTACTCTTCCGGTTGCCTTGCTGCCTCAGACTGCTGCAATCTCTTTCTGCACCCGAGGCTTCCAAACATATAAGGATGGTATATAGATAGAACGTTGTTGGGACGACTGACTTGGGCTACGAGCAACACAAAATCTCTGTAGAATGGCATCGATCAAATCTTCAGGTTGGGGACATCAGTCCAGCGACTCCAGCCACCAAAATTCCGACATGGAGGACTCATAGTTGGAACATGCGTTGATGGTGGGAAAATTGGTGCTTCCAGTCTACCTAATGTTAGCAGCTAATAATTTAGCTAGCTCCTAAAAGTAGCGCTTTTAAAGCAACTGATTAATAAAAAGCGGCAAAAAAATTCCTACCCACTGCAGGCATTTCGATTGGAACACACTGCAAAACCTATAGTACTACCCGTGCTTTTGGCTCAAAAAATTGTTCCAATGCAAGGGATTGTGAAGCAGGGTTTTGGCTTTGCATACTAATGCATATCTCGGTCCTTTCGAGGCTGGTACTTGAAAGGCAACTATGTTGGTTACGTGATTCAAATCATTCAATGCTATGCAAAAAAATCCTGACCGAAGATAGCCTGACCAACGTGGATAACATAATGGTACTCACGTTGAAATGAGAATTAAGCCACAATTATTGTCAATGATGATGACGATGACATACAATTGAAATAGACAAATAGACAATGACTCTGTTCACCTCCCCTATATATTCCAAGTAGTAATACGTACTTCCGCTACTTGACCACGGCTGATTGAAAAGTGCAGCACATTGTTTTGAAATTTACAACAGTAACGTCAGCTTCACACGCGGTGGTAATATAGTGATGGTACCCTAAGGTTGTGTGCTGTGTTCCTGCTACGTAGGGCGTGATTGATGAAGGCGAAGGGACGGTTAGGTAGGGGGCGTGCATGTAAGGCGTATCAAGGCAGCCATTACCCCCGCGTGTTGAACTGCCAGGCGCAGTCTTCATTTTCCTAAGTGTGCTTCACACGAACATGCATCAAAAGCCGTCCCAGAAGCGGCTATAAATTAGATGGAGCCAGTCAAGTCTGCAGCCATGAAACACTGGAAAGGTGAGAGTCTACGATGCTATGGAAAGCGCGGCTATCAAGCGGGCTGTATGGAGGACAACAGACAAGAATCAAGAAAATGGCTTCAGGAAGAGAAGCTCGGATGCAGTACCGGAGTGACCTAGGCCTTAACTGCACTTCCCAATTGAGGAATTTGCGTTTATGAGATCATCAAGAGATAGTTCAGGGGGAATTCAAGGCCTTTGTTGTTGCTCATTTGGATAAGCTCTTTAACTGAATTCAAAGGGATGTATCCATATGATTTACACGAGATACAATCATCTAGCAATTTCCTGCTGTAACACTTAGGTCTTAGGTTGTCATCTACCATCACTGGCGAGATACGTAATAGTCGACTAATTATTGTAAGCGGCATATTCCTCCCTCCCTACCCCGCCTCCTGCCCGCCTGTTTATATAGCTACGCCTTTGAGATACGCTGACATGATTCTGAATCAGATTAATTAGCTTCTAGACCATATTATTTCCAAAACATTACCTCCTACAATATGCGTAACAGTTATTTGTGCAGTGGCAGAGAAGTAGTTTAGCTCTGCATGAATATGTAAACAAGTGTCTTCAGTCCTTCTTGAGAAAGTAGAGTACCAAAATCTTAAAGTGATAGGCTAATCCAATTCATCCAGTGTCATCCTAGCTCAGAACCCTTCACTTGCTGAGCTACACTGGTGAAATGGCACTCGGAACTTCTGCCATAAGATAGTTTAAACATGCTTTTTGAATATGATGGAATAAACAGTTAATTAACAACAGGACATTATAGGACTATTAGCACACATCATACGGTTCCAATCCATTCAACCAGACTTTACACATGTACTAATCTCACTCATCATCCTGAACTGATGATGTTGCTATTATTAACCCAAGCTCTGGATTTTCCCATCATCTAGGAAACATTAGCGAACAATTTCACCAATCCCAATTCCTTTAATTGAAATAGATCTCAAACCCTGCAACTCATTTTTAATGACTGCAAATATTCATGAACTCCTAATATTACTACTCTAGAAATGGGTATAACCTGCCCAAGAATTTTATACAAATTATTTATGTTACAGCCGGTGGCATCCACTTAACACTCCATAGTCATGGAGCCATTTTAGCTATACTTTTTATACTCACAATGTAAACCCCGTGAAGTGTTCGTTTAGTCCCTACATTTCCCCCTCGCTTCAACTCTTGAAATTCTCAACAGCGAGAGCTTTTTCGCTTCCGGAAATGATTAATTACCCAACCCTGTCTTCTGGAAAACTCGATACTTCCGCCTATCTTCTTTACTACGGTGAAAGCGGAAAACAGCTTACAACTAAGGGAGAAAAAACGCGAAAAAGTCATTTTGTATGAGTTTGAAATGAAAAGTTTCATCTCTTCATTATACCCAAACAATATCCCCCACCCATTAATGGTACTACTACAAAAGATCAAAAAATCCGGTCCCAAATAACAATGTCTGAACAAGAGAGACAACACGGTACGACATTATCCACTGCAGGAAATGACCCTCGACTCAGTCTCGGAATAAAAAGAGACGCTGTCGACGTCGGACTGCCTGGCAAATGGAAAGGCGATAAAAGCAATTCGGAAGCACCGCCTTTTGCTGCAGTCGCCAACTGTTTTGGGGGTGACTGCAGTCCTGCAGATATCAACCCCCCAGTAGCAAAGACACGTTCACCATACGGTTCCTTCAGGAAGAAGAGAAAAGGGTCTGGTATCCCCCTGTGAGACTTCAGCACCACTGAGGAAATTTAATTCCACCAAGGAGTCAACTCTTGCATGGATATTCACCGCATTAGCTACTGACTGCATTGTATTCAAGTCTGGACACGTACTCGAGATGCAGGGGTAACCAAATAAAATAAGACCGAATTACCAGCTGCAATGCCAATTGCGTACAGATTTAATTTCTGGGCTGGGCATAATCAGTTTCAAGGAAAACTGCCTCGTGGTTGCCAAGGATTCCTTTTTCGTGACATGGATAGGACCAGTCCTTTGAAATTGCCATGAATTAGATCGTTGTAGGTTACACGCTGTTCACGTATTAGGAGGGATCCACCAGGCGTTGAGAACATTTCAGCATAATAATTAACTGTAATCATTGCCCGATTTTTCCACTCAAGGGAAGTCAAGGCGACGAATAAGGGGTAATAAAAGACATATAATATGCACTAATTATTTGACAGAATTATGCGACTTTTATACCTCAACGTTGCTAGCCTTGGATATTTGCATAAAGTATCTGGAGAACAAGCAGGAAAATGGTTCAAGAAGTTTGACAAGACAAAGAGTCTAAACACGAAGTGAACAAGAAAAGGAAACTCGGTGTTACACGTAATTCCTTGAGGATTTAGAGCTGATGGTTACCCCCTATATTCATGAAGCGGTACTAGAGTGGTGGGCATGGACGTGCATACTTATGGGCACATCGAGCAAACTTTGTCTCTATCTCTAGCATGCAACTTGCACGAATGAAAATTGCGTTGGATAATGCATATTTCGCTATGCATGGTTTCCCAGCCCTCTCCAGTAAGCCCCCGTCTCTTTTTTTGAGGCCATAAAGTCACTAATGCCTGCTACATTTTGGCGAAATTCACCTCATTCTTCAACTCAGCTTAGGAAAAAAAAATGCTAAAAAAAGACATCCTGTCCAAGAAGAATTTCAATATTTCTTTCGCCATACTTCATCCCTGTCCTTTTCTCTCTCGGCTAGGAATTTGCCCACGTAGATATCCGGAACCGGGCTTAGACTAATAAAAACACTGCCCGCCATACAAATCATCTCGTAGGACACGAACCTTAACGTTGAGCTAGGCCAATTTTTATGTCAGGTACCGGTTATAAAATATTTCTTACCTTTAGTCTTGATTCAGCATGAGTTGTCAAGTTGTCGCATCATGTGGGATCTGTTAATAGAGAAAGTCATGAATAATGTGCACATTTTCAGCCAGGAAGTTATTTCGAGCACTGAAAATGCATGTGAGCTATTATTCAAACACAATGTTATCTCAATCGTTATAACTAGTGCTTACGTAAAACGTACTTTGAAATCTTGAGTCGGCATGTCGTAATGTTGTAAATATTGGTTTTAGCAAACTAACCATTAATAGATTCCATAGTGAACTAAAAACCTCGCAAAATCGGGAGCCATGGACCACTGAACTTCCCTAGTATTGTGATGCCAGTCAACCAGTCCTTTGTTATTTGACGTACATGCCACATCTCCCTTGAAACATCTCCCAGCAGCACCTCCAAAATATTCATCCAATCAAAAATTCTCTTTAACTTCCAGTTTTAAAAATGGTCTAATCTAATTAGGTACTCTTCCTAGAAATTCCTTCAACCATTCGCACCCATCACATTTTTCCGAACTGGTGCCACACCATGTATGGCACCCATCCGGAATACTAAGAACCTTGCAATGACCGGAAGAAAGCCTCTAAGCATGGTGAAGGTCGTCGGTCCAGAAATCCGGGCATTGTGGAAGCAAAAAGGAGTCCAAAACCTCATCCTTTTGGTCAGTCAGGGTTGGTCGACCAGTGCCACGGAAAAAGCCACATCCCCGAGAGGAACAAACTGCCGGCAGGGATTTCATGCGACATTTCCGCCTTGGATTGATCCTGCGCGTGTCTGGAATCTGACCACTGCTCTTCTCATCCCAACACGGTCTTTTATCTTTTAATGCGCTGCCGCAACCTTTATTTCCCCTCTTGTCTCATACGATTGTGTGCGTTGTCCGGTATAACACTTTCTAATACACGGCTTTCAGGTTGCGTTAGAATCGAGAAAGACGGTAGAAAGTCCACGCGAACACTGACAAGGGAACGACCAAGGTCGGTCGCCTCCGATTTGGTTGAAACTTGCTTGAGGGGTCACTCATGTGTGATAGACACTGTGGTGAAAGTCCTAGATGACACTGTCCAGCCGTTTCCGAGATATGAGCACCCAAAAAATCCGAATTTTGGCTGTGCGTACCGGCGCGGCGCGTACAGGCGTCGGGCGGACAAAATTCGGATGTTTCTATCGCTCATATCTCGGAAACGGCTCGACAGTGTCATCTAGGACTTTCACCACAGTGTCTATCACACATGAGTGACCCCTCAAGCGAGTTTCAACCAAATCGGAGGCGACTGACCTTGGTCGTTCCCTTGTGAAAGAATCTGGCTAAAAAAAAAAAAAAATCCGGGGATCGACTTGTTTACATGGACAGTATGCTGGCTCAGTGGTTTAAGACACTCAGCTGCCTTTTGAGGTTCTGAGTTAGGTAACCCGATCGGTAGATGATGGATTTATTGTGTGAGAAGAATTTCAATGGGATTTATCTGCTTTTGAGTCGGTTTTCTTCGGAGTGTTATTCCTCTCATCCCTCTCTCAAAATCCACCAAGAATGAAGGTGATGCATAATAAAGTCGGGGGACCCTTTAAGAGGTTGAAGTATCGACCTACCAAATGGTGTTATTGTTGTTCCTTTTCAATGACATCATGTTACTTCCTATCAGCATTAATTGAGCATGGTTCTTAATTCATGTTTGTTCGTGTGTACTATGGGGCTCAAATTCTTTTAGGCAGTTTATCATGGTCTTGAAGCAACCCTTAGCACAGGCCCCACGTTGAGCAGGTGTGTGTGTGTGAAGGGTTGCTTCAAGACCAGGATAAAGTGACCGAAAGAATTTGAGCCCCATAGTAAGTATTTACTTATGGACTCTTGCAATTTTCGTCCTCTCTACTCCTCTACTCTGGCGATGAACTGCCTAACATTTCATCAATTAATTACACACTACTATTTCGCCCCTGTCATAAAAGCTTCCCTTTCACTGCATTGTTTACCAGCATAATTTGTCCCTATAATTTTAACATAACATATGCCACAGAAATCAGCGTTTAATTGCCATTGTAGCCTACATGCATGAGGCGATGAGGGTACTATGGGGCTCAAATTGTTTTGGCCACTTTATCCTGGTCTTGAAGCAACCCTTCTCACAGGCCCCACGTTGAGCAGGTGTGTGTGTGAAGGGTTGCTTCAAGATCAGGATAAAGTGGCCAAAACAATTTGAGCCCCATAGTACCTGGCATTAGTGCAGGCTTCCAAGTGTTGACTCCACCACACCTCAACTAGTGGGCGCAATCAATATAGTTATGAAGGAAGTTTTGTCTCCCCCCGTAGTCTAGGTACACCCGATTCAAGTACACACAGAGCACATGACCACCGAGGCAGTTGACACCGCGGCTAAATTTAGGAGACACTTACACCCAGCGGCAGATTAGGACGCGGACTACAAAATCGCACTCCAACAAATGCACAGTATGCAAGCCGGATTTCCTGAATGCGACAAGAATAGCAGAAACGGTCCTTTATCTCTGGCCTGACAAAGTTCGCACAACATATGACAATGCATTAATCCTGCCAGATATTTCCGCTCCGAACTTACCACTGCAAAAACAGTGCTCCTGGTTTTGCTTATCTCGTCGAATTCCAGGTCTTCCAGTTCACCACCGGACCGGAAGATGGCAGCTCAAAACATATGTAATAGTCCGACATATTTGTCAAAATTACGCTCATTGTAAGTGTAACGAATCGGAGTATCCCAGGCCACAAAACGGGACCGAACGGTTTTACGCGCTGAAAAAACGCGACGTAAAAACGCGAACGAAAAAACGCCGCTCATTGCATGTGTAACAAATCGGAGCATCCAGGCCACAAAACGCGACGGAATGAACGTTTTACGCTCTAAAAAACGCGACGTCTTTTACGTCGCGTTTTTTCAGAGCGTAAAACGTTCATTCCGTCGCGTTTTGTGGCGTAGGATGCTCCGATTCGTTACACTTACAATGAGCGACGTTCTTTCCTTCGCGCTTTTTCGTTCGCGCTTTTTACGTCGCGTTTTTTTCCGTTCCGTTTTAAACGCCTCGTGTGGGTGCACTGGATTCAAAAATCCATTTTGCTTTTGAAAGGTGGGCTGAGTTCAACCATCCCGCTGACGAGGGCCCGGGGAAGATGTTGGTCCAATCTTCCTCTCCACCCACTTAACATGGGCGTATAAATCTCCGTCGGTGGGAAGAGGGAGGGCGGCCGAAATAAGGATTCCGTCAGAAGAGGCCACGGGGATCGGGCAGGACGTAACGCGAACAGATGCAGTCTCACGATTTATACGTCTCCGGGTCAGGCGAATGTATATAGGGAAACACTCCCAATGAAATACAGGGGGACTAGGGGAAGGCGGGGGAGGGAGCCAACCCAGGCCACATTCATTTACAGCCTGGAAGATCAATTTGGCCAAACGTGCCTACCTCCCTCGGCGGCTCTGTCGCAATTATATGCAAGCGACCAAGTGCAGGTTGTTGCACCTGTCCATCTTCATTTGGGGGGTATGCCTGGGATGCCGCAATGAGCAGAATGTGCAGGAAGGAAAGTTATGGCTTGCTTCATAAGTAAAGAGTCTCCTTTATTTTCAGCGGAATGTCTACCTTACTGTAGTTTTTAATTGTAGTGTCTTAATTGGCTGCCCAAAGAAATGAGGGCGGATTTTTGATTGGAAAATAACTGATATCCATCGGTTATCGCATCGCATAATACCCGGCATTGATCACTGTCATAAACACTTTATCGATAACTTGCACGGAAACAATTACTGAATGAATACAGCTCTGGAATTTGATAGGACTCGATATACCCCTCTACTATAACTGGTATAAATGTACGTTAACACTAATGCAATGCGATGGGCCAGAAAGTGAGTCTGGTGTTTCTAGAGACGGTAACCGGTATGGAAGGGTATTTTATCCAGATCTGTGTAATTACGGGTTAAATACGGTTAAAATAAGTTTTTTGGGGGTAATGAGAAATACCCCGGCCATTAAAAGGAATGGTTGATGCTGCTGTTATTATTAATAATAAATGGATACCCTGTTGTAGGCCTACTGGGGCTTTTTAGAATTTGTTTTCCAGCATCCGACTATTCATTACCTGCGATGATTGTGGGAGGAAACGGTAGAACCCCGAGAAAACCCAGTCAATCATGGAGAGCTCCCATTGAAACTCATCCCGCATGAGAAATTCCGACACGGGGATCGAACTCCGGACCTCACTGGAAGTTAACAAGTTAACTACGCCACCGTACCACCCTCGCAGGAAGGGAACTAAAAACGCATGGATACAGTACACGAGGATTAATTCTGAGTTGCATACAAATAATTTGTATGCAACTCAGAATTAATCCTCGTGTACTTGATCCTCCTCGTGTACTTGATGATATAGACCTACAAATAAATTAGGCAAATACTGTCAGGAATGGCCTCCAGTGTACTAATGTACAGTACACAGTATAATTACCAAATAAAAAGCTACACTGCAATTTTAGATGTAACACGCAATTGAGAGTGCTACAACAACACTGATAGTCTGCACAGCCGTACATTTGTTGCTAATTACGTCGGCTCCAACACCTAGCCTCATTAAGGCTTTTTCACCAATACAAACAACAATATCACCAAGATGCTCAATTTGACTTATTCACGACCAAATTGTATCCATTGATTGATAATATCAGTCACAACAAAAAATGTGCATTTGCACAATTTTGTGTAGACTGTTACACTGCTAGTCTCCTAAATAGCTCATGCTGGCCATCCCTTCCCTATACTCTATGCCATGTCCACCATCCAGTATGCAGAAAATCCGTGGTCCCACCGAGGGACAAGTGCTAGGTGCAGACATGATCGCTCCAGCACTGGACTGGCATCCTGTCACGCACAATTAAAAAAGCGGTGAAGCTGCCTTGATGCCTTCTACCCCCCTGACTGCAAAGTATCGACCACGCCATAGGTCCGCTCCCAACCAATTTTGTTAAGCATCCTAAGCTAATATTCGCTAATGTCACGGTGCCCACCCCACACCCACCCCCCACAAAAAAAACTCTTGAAAAAAAAGCGTCTTATAACAACCACCGCACGGAACCGTCCTACCTTGTATCGAAAGGCACATAAAGCGTAATTGAAACGGGTCATAAAAGAGATCCCATTAATGACACTTTTTAAGCCAATCTTCTCGTTGGCCTCCTCAATTGGATTTTATCTCCGACTATTCCGAGAGCCGTTATTCCGCTACAGAGTACAAATTGTAACTCGGATAGGAATCAAGCAGCGAGCTCGAACTGCGATCGTATGTCTTCCGGTCCACTCAAAAGGGATTACTGTATTAATGGACGAAATCAAGCGGCGTATTTTCAGAAAATCCAGGAAAACCATCTGGTGTGGATTCAACTAGTATAATAATAATAATAATAATAATAATAATAATAATAATAATAATAATAATAATAATAATAATAATAATAATAACTAGGGTACAGTTGACAAAATTTGGCAAAAGTAAAGGTGGATAGTGTGGTAAATGCAGCAGAGAGCGGGTGGGATAAAGGGCAGAAGTAAAGTCGCCACCAGGTCGCCACCAGCAAGGAGGTGGCGCCCTGAGCGCCGAGCGCCGAAAATGGTAATTCCGTGGAGCCGGCTTTTTTTGACATTTTTGGGGTATTTTGTATTTGACAAAGTCCCTCAGCACTTTTTCCATAAAAAAAACAAAAGTTGTTTGCAAATATAGAAAACGCGGGCTAAATTTTGAGACCACTCCCAACGCTGTAGGCCGTACGGTGCGGGAGGAGTTTCCACGAGTTAATCTTCTATATAAATAAAGCCGTTTGTGAGTCTGTCTCTCTGTCTCTCTGTCTCTCTGCCTGTCTGTCTGTCTGTCCTCCTGCCAACCGTCATTTGCCTGCCATCTGTGCTCCACCCCCAGGCCGGGAGAGGATGGAGGTGTTGGGGGTTGACTACAGATGGCAGGCAAATGACGGTTGCCGTTATACAGGCGGGAGAGGTTGAAGGTGTTGGAGTAGCAGGACCACAGATGGCATTGGTGGGCGGACACACAGAAAGACAGACAGTTGACGGGGGTACTAGCAGGTGCTTTCCCTTCATTCATTTCTTCCCGGGCAACGCCAGGTGCCGCAGCTAGTAATATATCTAGATAATAATAACTGTTATTCAGAAATTATTGTTTAAGCTTGAGTGCCTGAGTGCAACCACAAAGGGCTCCAGGAAATACTAGAAAAAGGCTGTGGTATCCTCGGTATGCTTTTAGTTACAATAATGCTCCAAGTCATTCTCATTAAGCAGGCTGTCAGTTGCAGCGTCTGATCCTGGATGAGCTGCTGCACATGCCAGACACTCGAATGCAAATATTGACTAGTAAAAATTGTACTCGAGGGAGAAAAAAATAATTTGACATGGCTTGAAAGCAAACTTTAATCAGAAACTCTGCAAATACCTGGCAGAACGTCACGCCCCATTTCTCAGCGGATATACAGATAAAAAATGAAGCGGAAAACCTTTCGTTTAAAAAATTGAAGAAGCTGAGCACAGGTTACCTCAATGTTATTCAAAACGTTTTGGCTTCCACAAAAAAAAAAAATAATCTGTGCGCCATATCTTAGAGCCCATAGGACAAATTCCCGTCCAGGGACCAATTCATTGCATCCAATTTTCCACAATGAATCCTCCGCCAGATCCCAGGGCCAAAGGGGGGGGGGNGGGGGGGGGGGGTTGGATAATCATCAGTTCTAAACCCCTTCTCGGTCCCGTCCCCTACACTCTAACCCAGTGCTATTAAAAATTGAAACACCCTCGTTCTGGGTGGCGTAGAAGTGAAAAATTTGTTACGAGCGCCATAGCTCATCCTAAATGCCCTCTTCTACGAGGAAAAACTCGCTTCGCCTCTGGATAAGTGCAGCTAATCGAAACGTCCCGCGAGGGCTTTTACAAGAAAAGGTTTCCAGAAAGGTCAACCATACTGGTCGTGTTGTTGTATAAATAGAGCATTTACTGGTGGGTGTCACGGTGGAAATAAAAAGAACTAAATATTGGCCATTTTTATGGTCAGCAGTAAATTACACGAGTGATTTGCTGGGGACACGCCTAATTACATGAGGGAGTTGACCTATGCATATTTATAAACTGATTTGTAAAATGGCAATATTTATATGTAAATACCTAGCCTCGGGGATGCTCTCACCATGATTATTTCGAGAAGTTAGTGCACGTATGCTATATGTCAGCTTACTCCAGTGGGCTTTGCTTCTTAGAGTGCATGATACACACCTTCCCTGGATACTTACCTGGCTTATTGCGACATCCAGGTGATATATGTGACATGATTTGGAAACAGCCAACTGGGCTACTGTATATATGTCCCCTCACTCCCTAGCCGACCGAGGTCACACAGCAATATAACCTGCTGAATGTCATACTTATATCATAAATTATTGCACTGTAACATACTGTATGACATGCTTACAAAACAAAAAAATGATGCCACCCCACTAATAATAATATATCATCGTAGGCAAATGAAATATCTTCTGGCACATTAAGAAAATGACGCGTCGACTACTTTATGCCAATTGGCCATATCAGGAGGGGGATTAGCTCCAGATGGAGAGGTCGATAGAGAGGGTTATTAGTCTGAGGCTGACGAGTCAATGAAATCAACCGAGAGGGCATCGCGTCTTCAAACAACCTCCCCAGTGCACTTCCCCACATCTCCCCAATCTTTCTCCTTCCCCCATCGTTTTCTCTTCATTCTCATCATGAGATAGTTATGAAGGAAGGTGGGATGGTCCTCAAGGGAGGAATTGCGCAACTTTCCCAACTAGGAAGACGCTTCTTGCCAGCTGCACAATTAGGATGTCTTCGTCCCTCTAACGGAATTTCCTATATCTAACTTTTAATGTTTCTGGGTTGCAGGTGGGAAATACTGACTGGGGCAAAATCTATAGAGTTATGTGGACTAGATGTAACTTAGAAAAAAAATTGGCCACTCTGGTGTGCAGTAGGCCTACAGTGAATTTTTGCACAGGATGAGTACACCAGTGGCCAATGAGATATTTGTAATTAATAATATTCAGTAAAATTACAGATTCAAAAACCAGCCACGTAAAACATTCAGTCCTGCACTTTCCAATCTGACAAAGCAGAAATAATCTGTGAAGGTGAAAAAGAGTAATCCGATTCACAATTTTTACTGTAGGGATTATCTAATATAGCTATTTACCAGACACTACGTATATGCAAAATCATCAGTTGGTCTGAGTTCTGTGATAAGCCACAAGCAGAAACCCTACATGAGCTTACAGAGTCAATAAGATCTCCTGTCACAAGATGATAAAATCACATTACAAGCCATGCATGCCTCTTGTATAGCGACTTCTTGACAGGCTTAATATGTCAACAGAAGTTAAATAGTACTCGTGGAGAACGAATCACTGCAGCCACTCCAGTACACGTAGCTAGTGGGACTGTGAAATCATAACCCTGGAAAACTCTGTTTGAAGCTATTTGTTTGTCAAGGAAATAAGTCAGGCGAACGAGACACTGTACACGATTACAACACTGCCAGAATATAAACGTGGCAAGTACAGTATATAACGTACCATATGAAATTCCCGCCAGCATGTATTATGCAAATGCTCATAAAAATTATAGGTGTAAAATACTGTTCTCACCTGAATATCTGCCTCCAGCAAAATGTCGGAAAATGTGGATTTTTTTTGTAGAAGACTCCTTATGTTATCCAAATATGCCTCCCATCACCTTTTCTGTCTGACTGATTTATCCTGAATTCTGGTTGACGACGTCTCCAGTGTCTCGAAAAATCGCCCCGCAATTTCCATTAGCCTTGCCTTTTGTGCTTAGCACATCGTGTCATCCAGTCAACTGAACCAAGTCGGCTTGTTTATCACTTCGACCTGGATAGTAAAATTGCTCCCATGAAACATCGGACGAAAGCCCAAAATGCCATTTGACCATACACATGCCTATACCTCCCCAGTTCGTGACACATGCCGAAGGCTGTTTCTCTACACCCCCATTTGAGAGGATGTTGTATCCGAATTATACTGGACACACAGCAAGCGGCAAGCTTTACATTTGCACCTCTCATTGCCAGAGGCAAACACTGCGGTTCCAACTTTTCCTGGACACCACCCAGCACTAATTCTCCAGGTGATGGCACGACCCACGTTGGATTACATGTATTGTACAGAGCTGACATAAAAGCTTGTTGGACACTAGTGTACTAATACGGTTACAACCATATTGAACCGCTGTTGACCTGTAATCACTACAAAAACCTAAACCTACAAAACTGGATCACCCAGCTTCGACGAAATGAACTACAGTGCACTATACACGGGCATAACAGGCCTATCCGCCGCACAGCCTATGCCACAACCGACGCGGTTCCTATTTGCATTGCAGAGCGAGCGACAGTGGGTATTAATTAAGGGGAATTGTTACAGCTGAGTCGTTCATTACGAAGCTCTGTGTGAAAAGCCGTGATTTAGTCCCGCTAACAAATAGGCACCTCCTCATTCTGAACCGGACTAATGAGGCTTCACAGAAGCGTGTCTTGCAATTTGCGACTCAGCTTGCTTGCAGAGGTCACCAACAAGTCGGGCCTAATTTTTTGCGTGGAAAAAACAGCCATTTTTGGTTCTAGCTAGTTTTTAAATGGTGGATCAATTAATGTGGATATTCTAGAGCTAGATAGAGGAGGGAGCTCAAATGTAATGTCCATACTTTTTGATCAATCACATTTAAATTCCGAGCTTGCAAGCCAGAGCGCGTTCCGGAGTCAGCAGCTGCTGTGTGGCTTGCACCAGCAGTCATATTTGGCCCCCTCTATACTAACGAAATAGCTGTTAGAATTCGGATTCACAGAAAAATAATTTACGAACGAGGGAGACAGTGTTTCCATCAGGAAGGCAGGTAATAAACCTTCACTGAGCCAATCAGTACAGTTCTCAGCATTGGCTATATGCAAGATCTGCCAAAAGTAGTAAAGCCCATATGCTGCACCGGCTCTGTTCCTGCGATGGGTGATTTAATAGCATGGACAAGATCTCAGACGGAGCAATGGCACGTATATAAAAAAGAAAAGTTCTCCAGGGTTCCAAAGGCGACGTGTGGTCCACCCACTCATCCATGATGTAGAACCATTTCAGTTGGAATATTATCTCTCAATCTACCGGTGACCAGTCTGGGCGGCCTAGATTCGCCGTTAAAGAAGCCAATGGAGGAAATAGCGGAATAGATTCTCCAGTTTCCTCCGCGGCCATTGTTCTTGGAAAAGGATTGTGGAACTGGAGCAGTCTTCCAGCCTAAAGTCAATAACTTCAGAGGAAGCCTGTCTTTCCCACCTGACGTTGATGGAGTCATGGAGAAGACGCAGTCGAGGTCGGTGGGATGTCCAATGAAAAATGTATGCTGGGTTAGAACGAGCTGGCTCGGGCTCTCAATAAACAAAATTGATGAAGGGGGCCTCGAAGAGAAAATGGAGTCAGTCACGTTTAGAACCAGAATGTGGTGCAATTTATACAATGTCAATATTGTCACAAATCATCATTTCCCCTATAGTCATGAGGTTGTTACATAACATAATGTGAAAGGTTTCTGACACGTATGCGGTCTCTATTCAAGTGTGGCATTGTGTATCTGTGTGGCCGAAAAGTTCTATTCAAAATTGGCATTAAACGAATCCAAATTCTTGATTGCCTTTTACCTCTGACTATTGAGTGTGTTCCTGTGCAGTTAAAATGGATTAAACCTTTGTCAGTGTCTGGGGCTATGACACTACGAACTGTACAGTATACTACTGTACAAACTAAACGGTACATTAACTATGCCAACAACCATTGCTGAAAGAGGTCCATGTAGTGCAACACTCCCCAAAATCAGATACTGTACAGTGCTGGACATTAATTCCGTCATACTGCTAGCGACATTTTCCGATGCGGCAGACGTGCAAATCGAAGTGATAGAGTGCGAGCCGTGCGAGTAAGAAATAGTAGCCTTTGGGTGACGTCACTGGCTGATGGGGGGGCTCAATTGCCCCCCAGTCGGTGACGTCACTCAAGGCCTACCTCTTCTTACTCGCACGGCTCACACTCTATCACTTCGATTTGCACTTCTTCCGCACAGAAAATGTCGCAACCAGTATGAAGCGATTAATGGCCAACACTGTACATCTGTCTGTGTCTGGATAAAGGCAGATGAAATATTACTAAAATGGCAATTAAGTGCCCTTTGTTACTAATATTGGTAAAATATTATATTTATTACGAACTTTCAGTAATTACTGCCATAAAATCCGGAAACGTCAGGCAATTCGATACCGTATTTAAAAATCTCAAGGGTGCAATGACTCGCCAATTAATAGAGAGCTCTCTTGTACCATGCTAATTAAATATTCACGACTAACTTCTCGTTTCGGAGCAACTTTTGATCTGGAATTCTCAGGGAGGAAAAGAAGGGCCGCACTCTCAGCAATTTCCCCTTGGTCTTCCACTTCAAAGTTTTGCACAGGGTCTGTATAAGCTCTCTTTCACAATGAAATCTGCCTGTCCTCAATCCATTTTCGCACACCACAAACTTCATAACCTGAACATATCCCCACCACATGTGGTCGTTTATGTCACTCCCGGTACAAAGCTTGTCGAAAGCACAAAAGATCAACAATGTTACACTCTTTAACGATTGGCACGCTTCAGTAATGACGCAAACAATGACAGAGTCATTATATTTGCCTCAGAGAAAATGGATGGTGCCCAGTGGTAGCTAAAGACCTGTCGGTTATCCTGATTATTGGGAAAAATTATTTAATTTTTTCTGCCAAACTGTTTTCACTTTTGGAATGCGGTAATACTCGTATAAGAGCGCGGAAAAACTGCACTCAATATATTTTTGAAACTGGACTCTCAAAATGCTGTCGGAATATTTCGAGAACTACACCATGTGGTAACGTTTCAGAGCACATACACCTAAAACTCTCGGAAACACTCAACCACTGGGGAATTTGGTCACATGATCCGCACAGCTAGGCAAGCCAACCAAGAACGACCTTTAGTTGGATGATCCTCACGCACATCATATCCTGGTAAAGTTTCTGAATATATTACACGAAAAATTCCCAAACACCGACAATGTACAGGAACCACAAATGTTGGCAGATATTTACCACATTTCTATACGACGCTTTCATATTACACAATGCCCGCAAGTTAAAATAAATTATCAGTCAAATTACCACAATAAAAGTTTACGCTATGCCTACATGTGGCTATGTGGTCGTTACTGTTTTTACCATTCGGGTTGCCACAAAGACTCCTGCACTTTTCAGCGTCAGACTTTTTCTCCATTGTGTTTAGACCCGAATTCAGCTACACCATTTCGAAATAAGCCAGTACGTGAAAAGCCCAATTCATTTCGCAACCTGACACAATGACAGTGTTCCAAACGGAGTCTAAATTAAACAAGCTAATTCATTAATGTCCTGCAAGGCATCTAATTAGGATTTACAGTAGCTGAACAAATTTGATTACTGACGGAAACTACGAGTTCTCAGTGTAACCACCGAATCCTTCCGTCTGGATTGGAGAAACACGTCAAAGGGCCTCAAGTATTGAACCCTCCTTCCCTTGCTATACCTAATTGCATCGGCCTCTTTCATTTTCAATTAGATTGAAAATGATGGGGGGGGGGGGAATTCTGGGGTTAGGGTGGACTAGAAGCTACACACCAAAATGAAAAAGACCAGAGGGGAAGATGGGGGTGTTTTGAGAAAAAAAAACCGTGTGATTCCCCTAGCTGATATATACTCAGGGATGAGTTTTGGTCCAAGTCAAACTTTTCCTCGGCGAAAAAGGGAAGAGTTGGAGCGGACAAAGCGGAAACTAGCCGGAGGGTCTTTCGGTATGCAAGGGTAAACCCTGGGAGCCATCGGCTCAAACTGGACTAAAGGGAGGTACACCAGAGGTAAAGGATGGACTTTGGAGGAAAAAGAACTGGTGAGCTTCCAAGCTTCCACAAACTCAATTCCATTCAAATTGGCCTGAAAACCCGAAACCGCACCAGTGTAAAAATATAACGAACCGCGCGTGGCTACCAATATTATGAAAATGAGCCCAATGCATGACATGCTGGTGGAAGCTGGGGTAAAAGAGAGGGTTCATAACCCTACCTATTGAATACACACTCTTGAAAATTACAAAGGAAATTAAATTCGCAACTGGAATAGCTTATTCCACTTGCAGGCGTCTGCTCGGGCACATACTGTACATAGATGTATACATGTACATTATAGGCCATATTACCGAAGCAGGTTGGCATAGTGGATAAGGCGTCCGACTGCTAATCGGGAGGTCCTGGGATCAAATCCCGGTGCCGGCAACTCTGACCGTGGTTTTCTGTGGTTTCCCACGGTCCTTCCAGGAAAATTCCGGAGTTGCTTCCGTAATTAATAGGCCACAGCCGCTTCCTTCCGTCCCTATCCTATCCCAAAAAGCGTAGTAAAATGAAAGCAAAGAGTTCCAGCCAAAACAAAAACTTCCCCCCTAAAGAGCCGATAGGCTGATAACGGGGTATGAATTATTATATATTATTATAGGCCATATTCATTACATTTGGTGCCTACAGCACCTGCATTCCACCCACTGGACTCTTGCACAGTCATGGTTACAATCCTATTATCAAATATGACGCTTCATTACAGCAGAATATATGATTTCATTCTTCTGATTAAAATTCAATTATTTTGTCAGAGGCATTGAAACAATCTCCTAATTGCAAAATATCTACACAAAAGTGATATGGTCTGTAACCAATTTTATTGCACCACAAAAATGTGAAAAACGCAATGTTAAAGTCCAATTTAAAAGTGCTTATATGAACAGCATTCCTATTAAAGGACCACAGTCGAATGAATACCATGTGAGCCAGCAGTATCAAGCATCATTCAATCACTGGCATATTCATACATCTAAAATTTTCTCGTACATTAAAAATTGGACAAAAATGGGAGAATTTTCTCTCAGGAGGATTCTCTTCCTGAGCAGCATATTCCTGAAACTCTCGACAGATATTTCACGAGCGACAAATTCCGTGCATTTAAGAAGTCAAGCATGAAAACCACAAAGAAGGAATGCGCAGAAGATGAGTGATTCCAAATTACAACGTCCTACTTTCAGTGAAAATGTCATGGTAACGCATTCCTCAACCAGGAGCTGATATTCCGATAAATGCCATGCAAAAGGGGAAAAGGATCAGGATGCTAATTTACTTCCTCTATGTCTATACCCTTTGATCTGTTTTACTGAAAATGAATTTTTGTGTAGTGATAATTCATCTAGGACATACTCGTATATAGTTGCTCTTTTGCAATATTTGTTAAAATCCCGTTTTAAAAAGAAATGGCCATCAGTATACGGATTAAAAATGAATATTCATGCATGATAATGTGATTGCGAGAAACGGAGCTCTGAAAACTCTATTGGAAAAAGTGTTTCGCTCCAGCAGCTTCAAAAACGTATTTAGTCTCGTGAATCACCACATGTTACATTGCACGACACCATACACTCGCTGCCCTTTCATAGGTCGCATTAATGCGATGAATGCCATTGGATTGGAAAGTTGGACCTCGTGTTTCACAATCAATTTGTGGTTTCCTAAGTGTAGTCCCAGGCTCTGCACTGGGTGTTTGACCAGTCAGGTAATCAACTGATGCCCAATTGTGTTAGTGCTCTTTGAAAGTGGGCAACTACCCTCAGGATCGACTCTAAAGTTCTGTATAGAGTCTGTTAAGTTCCCGTTCATTAGAGTCTCACTAGGGTCTAGTTGACAAAATTTGATAAAAGTAAAAGTGGTCAGTGTGGTAAATGCAGCAGAGAGCGGGAGGGAGGGGAGTGCAGAAGTAAGCGAGTCGCCACCAGGTCGCCACCAGCAAGGAGGTGGTGCCCTGAACGCCGAGCGGCGAAAACTGTAATTCCGTGGAGCCGGCTTTTTTTGAGGTTTTTGGGGTATTTTGCATTTGACAAAGTCCCTCAGCACTTTTTCCAAAAAAACAAAAGTGGTTTGCAAATATAGAAAACGCGGGCTAAATTATGAGACCACTCCCAACGCTGTAGGCCGTACGGTTCGGGAGGAGTTTCCACGACAGCCGGGTATTAATAATATAGATAGATGATTACGTGTATAACAAGTTCCTATTTGGTTGTTTATATTGTACCATGAGAAAATGTCAGAATTTGACCTAAGTTTGTGTAACTAACCTGCTATAGTCCACAAGTGTCAACTCCACATTTTCATCAATGAACCGTCCTATAGCCTTCTCGACCTTAATCCTACCTAGAAAAGTGCAGGCACAAGTTGATTGGCCCCAAGTCCACACACATAAAATTATCACACACGGCCATAACACAATCTTATCGCCTGTCATAAAAACTGGACCATAAAGCAGCCACGGTTCTATACAGTCTGTGCATGTGTTGTAGCTTTTGAGTTCCTCTTGAAGTGGAGAGCAGGAATAAATCCACCTCTGAGAGGATTGAAGTGAGAGTAGGTAGATGGTGTGACAAAGTTTTCGAGAAAGAGGCCAGAGAATCTTGTGTGGGAATTCTGATGGCATATAGACCGATGCAGGCTGGAATCAATAGTCAGGGCTAACGATACGGCTACCTCCCTTTTAGACTCCGCTACTGTAGCCTACTCGCCTCTTCGCCTTGCCTTTCATCCTCTCTTTTGTTCTCCCATTCCTTCCGTGACTTGGTCGGAAATGAGAGCTCTTCCCCTCCACGTCCGATTCGACTATCGTCGCCCACCCTTTGTGCCAAGCCGACAAACTTTCAGACTCCTGCTTCTCTTCCCAACGACTAGCAAGGAGCCTAATATCTGACTACCACCTAATCAACTCTGCCTCCGTTTCGAACAGATCATTATGAGGTTTATATCTAACTTGTGACACCGCTAGACGTCACTGCTTCAAGTCAGCCACCGATCGTTTCAAATAGTGAGGTTCCTAATCAAATTGTTCAATTTCATTTACTTCATGTTAATTAATAGTATTTTTTTGCCATCTACAAGCATTTCATATGGTCCAACTACTGCACGAAAAAATACATTTAAAGAATCACATATCTAAGGCTGCGAGTACGTCACACTTAAGTTTGACGAGCGAAGTCTTCGCCGAGGCTGAAATTATTCGCTTCAAACAATATTGGCTTAGGTTACTCAGCCTTGGAGAAGATTCGCTCATCAAATGGCTCACATGTAAACGCACCTTTAATGCGAAAAGACGTTCGTAACGTATAGTGAGGTTTTCTGTATGTTAATGAAGGAAAGGCCAGTTCATATTACAGGATATCCGCAAGGAGTCTAGCCTATTTTAGTTCGCTACAGTACTAGTCTAGGACTAGGTTGTGTATAAGTAGCCCACGGCTATTGAAATGGACTATACAACAGCCTGGCCCATAGTGGGGGTGCTGGATCCTTTTACTCATCTTGCCATGTAATTATTCAGTAAAATTCCGCTCTTACAGCTATAGGTATTAGTGGTCACAAAAATGAGCAAAAAACCTGCAAAAAATTGAACTATTTCAAAGGTTTAAAGTTAGAAAATCCCATTCAATCTTAATGCAAAGATTGACCGGGCCCTCTGGTAAAACTCCGGGGTTGAAAAGTCGCAAGAAATCAATTCGAATTCAAAGATTGAGAAGTGAGCGACGCCAAATTCCACTCAGAATAAATTAAAAACTTCCTTTTGCACATCTCACAATGACGAGAAATCCCCCAGGAAAGGTCACGGGCTGATAATGACGGGTCTTGATGAAACTTAACATGCTAATACAGGACAATATATGATAACCAAAAATGAAATATTTCGTGCTGACGTCCATATTTGCAAAAGTTATGACGTCTTAAAGTGCCAAAAATAATACACTTTCATACACCATGGGATTACAATAGCGACCACATATTATGACATTGAAGTGTTCTAGACTTTTTCTCGTCGGTAAAAAAAAAGTCCTACAGAAGAACAGAACGGCTCTGGCCGTCCGTCCGTCCGTCTGTGGACAGGTATCAAAGGCCTAAAGCCCTAAACCGTAAGAGATAGCGACAAAAGGTTTTCATATTCGGATTAAGCGTGACCAAAATAGGTTTTATGGTCAACTTCCGGTGACCCGCCGGCCGCCACGTAACCGCCCGTAAAGTAGACTTGTGTGGATAGAGTGAACCCTGAAAACCGGAAGTGGCGGGTCACGGGAAGTGGCGGGTCACCGGAGTTTGCCATGAAACCTATTTTGGTCACGCTCAATCCGAATATGAAAACCGTTTGACGATATCTCTTACGGTTTAGGCCTTGATACCTGTCCGGCTGTCCACAGACGGACGGACGGACGGCCAGAGCCGTTGTGTAGGACTTTTTCCGATGAGAAAAAGTCTAGAAACTGATTACACACGTCAATGTCATTATATGTGGTCGCTAATGTAATCCCATGGTGTATGAAAATGTACTATTTGGAACTTTAAGACGTCCTAACTTTTGCAAATTTGGACGTCAGCACGAAATATTTCATTTTTGGTCATCATATATTGTCCTGTATTAGCATGTTAAGTTTCATCAAAATCCGCCATTCTCACCCCGTGACCTTCCCTTGTTCAGTATCTGCTTCTGCCCTCAAACCTTTTCACCAGACATTCGATTCCTAGTAACTGACACTTACATAATTTATATCTAAGTGAAACCCTACAAGGTGATCTGTACGTTTTTTACGAATAATTTGAGAAAGAAGCCCCTGGCAGAACAAAGTTCACCGTTGTAAATGTAGAAGGTCGAGAACTTCCCCCTGCCATCAGAAAATACTTCGAAATAGGAAGTAGGGGAAGGGGAAATGGTGGGAAGGGGAGGCAGATGGGCGTGACAGTGGTGTCTCATTTCACCTGCATGCAAGTACAGCCACTTTGGGAATACTCCGAATCGATTCTTCCAGCAGCAGGAGTTGGGGGGGAAAAAGCAGGGTTCAAGTTGTTCAAATCCGACTCAACTCCTGACGTCACACTACGAAACTAAGCCAGATTACACAAGCGTTGCTTTCTAATTGATGGGTTTGATATATACTTTAAGCAATTTTGGATTTGATAAAGCAACGACATTTTAGGACACGTCTCATCTAATCATTTGAAGCATGCGAACTAACTACCAGCTTCAGTGTGTGACACAATTATGCAAGTAGTACAAATAGCTCTGGAATTTCTACGGCGGCAATAAAAAATATTAGCTCATTACTCTTAACATTTCGCCATCACCACAATGTCTTTGTAACATGACCTAAAAGATGACATAGCAGGGCCTATTTAAAAAATCTTGTAATTTGCAGAGGCGCGAGGTCGCATTTGCGCCTACTTCGTTAAAGAGGTAAGGACACTGTCAGTTTGCCTAATGACGCAATTTTGCAATTGGGTAGGGAGCTGGTCTCTACCTCACCCCCCCCTCCATTGTAGTCATTTAGTGGCGGCCTCAATTAACCTCGTGGCAAGCAAGAGAGACATTCGTAGACCACGTAATGATTGCTTCTCTCCGCACTTGAATACAAACTGCTCAATTTGCGACCATGTACATACAGGTGGTAAACTTATGCAATAATAAATTTTGCAGGTCATAAGTGTAAGTATTCATAAAACATTTCAAACAATTTGTTCAACTGTCACTAAAAAGTGTAATGCAGTAACCCCAGGACGGAAGATGCCACTTGAAGTCTTATCAACACTCACGTGGCCAAAAAGACTGTTTACATTTGATGATGTAACCGCACTACTTCAGCAGCTTAAGTGACGGGTTTGGTTTAATAACAGCCCACTTATTCTTAAGTTATTCTGCGCATACATTCTCATCTGTAAACAAATGATAACGACAGAACTGGGTTGCACTGCATGAGTTTCGTCCTCTCTCTTCCTTTATATGACCCCATAACCACAAAGTGGTCAGAAGTGGTACATACGCTAGAATATGTAACATGGCATGTTGCAGCAACAGTTCATAAAGATATTTTGTGTCATGAAATATGCTGAAAATCATAGCCAGAATTAGTAGCCTCCTCTTAGCTAATATCAAACTGGGATGCTCGATATTCACAGTAATTAGTCGATTTTCCCAAAAATTTCATGCAAATAATTTACATTATGCAAACAGTTTCAATATTCTGTATGTCGTTAAACAAAAAGCAAACCATCAGTCAATCAAAACATATATTTGCCACATTGCCCACTACGAATAACTCATTACGTACGTGCAGTGATTTATTTCGAATAGTTTATGAGCAATAATTTGTGCAATTTAGTCCACCACAGTAAACCTACATTGACGTGACAAAAGTATGGAAATATTGAGAGGTCTCGGACTTTTCCTATATGCCATTTCTCCGCCATATGTCGTCATAAGCGTAACGTATCCACCGCAATTAATTACTCTTGACATAATGAATGGTGCACCGGATTCGCACCTAAGCTCCCGAAAATTTGTCCGCCAGCTGCGATATTGGAAGGGATGTACAGCCATCGATTTACGTTCAGGCCACGCTATCATTTATTTTTTTGCCTCTAGCTTCCTTCCCACAAAAACTTGAAAACATTTTTTTTAAAAAAAACATTCCAGATTGGTGTACTTTCCGCTCCAGAGAAATCACAGCAAAATGTTCTATCTTTTATGTTGTGCATGCTGCTTCCCAATAAAGCTAGATCGAATTTAAAGGATGGACATTTCAGAGTTGGTGAGAGAATTCTGCCAACGTTCATTAGGACTTTGTGATAAGCCACGAGTTTTCCATCCCTCTCGTCCTGTCTTCTTTACTTCCACAAAAAAATAGAGATAGGGACCAAAATTCAGTCGAGGTGTAGACTTCCTCTTGATGAGAACTGACAGGAATTGGCATGAAAATAGAGTAGTAGCCAGTAGCTGTGATGGATAGTATAAAATTATGCGTGAGAGCATTCACTGGTTATGACGCCATCTATTGGACTCGTTATTCCCTTGCACGTCTGTCCTTTAAAAAAAAACTGTGGAGGCTTCAGAATTAAGGGTGAAACTTCTTTAACGATGCAACACTTGGCGAATACACCCCATACCGCCGCGCCGCCTTGCATTATGCAGTTTCCCATTTCGCCGCCGTGTTATCTTGCCGTCGCCATACATCGCCGCTTACATATAGGAAGACCGAATGTGGCAGGGGTACGCTCTACCAACATAACCTAACCTAACCTTCCTTGTGGATACAGCCCTATCTTCAGCGGATACAGTCTTATCTTCAGCGGATACAGGGTTTTCCCTCGTCACGACCCCACACTAATCATTGCATTTTAGAGAATCGATGCGTCTTTGTGTACCAGTTTCGCAGGCGGCGAATGGCGAAGGCGGCGAATGGGAATGAATCATCGGCGGCGATTAGAGGGACGGCAAATCGAGAGGCGGCGAAATGGGGGTGATACCTGTCTTGGCATGTTAAGTTTGAAGCCCTGAATATTCCCCGCACCAAGTGACGACACAGGAGTATATTCAATTTATTACGAGACCGGCAAACCAGCTTTGATGCTGTAGTTTCAAAGTGGTGTGAAATGGTACCTTCCGTTGCACATAACTGTGTCTAAATGTCTCGTCCTAAATATGTATAACGCATCAAAATCCTATTACACAAATTGGCATATTGCGCAACATCCTCCGGGCACAGTTCACGCATACGTTATAGGCCCACATACAGTAGAGCCCCATTTAAGTGATTTGACTCTTCCACATCGTTAATCCTCGTTAGGTTTCTGCCCACAATATCCGTAAAATTGCGTGTCTCAAAGCAGAAGCGGAATAGCAGTTTTCTGGCAGTCAGTCAACTGCTTCACAGGAGTTGCAAAAATAAAATGAACGCGTTTTACAATGAAATGAGAGGGGTAATAGCATGCCTAACATATAGGTTTCCTCCCTAATAAATTGGGACAGGACCTCCCGTCTCGTCTCTAATGAAAAGTGACGTGTAGACACGTTTTCCACTAACGTACCATTTCGTCGATTGCTTTCTGCTCTGAGAAGTTCCCCCGCTTGTAAATCAATCACCATTCTAATTTGCTGGTATAGCGTACCGCAAACTTATTTCAGTTTGCTTTCGATAACTATAGTGGTGTGGAATAACGAAACGTGCCTATAGAGAAAACTTGGTGGATATGTTAAACACTGTATACTTTGCAAATTTGGCGAACTGTATCCGCAGGCACGAAGATGAATTCTTTAGTGGAGCAGTGGTGAACATATAACACTCTGAGCTATACAACATGTTACCATGGTTTCTCTACAACTCTATAAGCTGTGACCAAGGGCTGGTGATCTGTGTACGCCTTCGATGGTGATCCGGCGGTGATCCGACGGTAGTGAACCGCGCGAGAGGCAGGTGCAAGAGCTAGTATAATAATAATAATAATAATAATAATAATAATAATAATAATAATAATAATAATAATAATAATAATAATAATAATCATAATCCGGGGTAGTGCTTGACCTCATCAGAGGTATGTAGCACGGACCTTTATTTATTTTGTCGTGTATACATCGGAGCCTTTATACGTAACGCCCGGGCCCACGGGCAGGATGACAGGAGGGGATGTGCAAGGTGCAGTGCAATGTCTTTATGTGGCCATTTTTAGTGAACTCCCCCGGGTGGTTTAGTCTGTAGGAAATACCACCCGAGACGAAGCCAGAGGTGACCCAATGAACTCTGCACGAGATGAAGGGGGTGTCCCCGGGCTGGGATCGAACCCGGGACCTTAACATCCGTGGGCGCATACGTTACCGCAGCGCCACTTCGCCTCCCTAGGTGCAAGAGCTAGTATATTATATTATATTATATTATTATGGGACAAAAGCTCCTGGTCCGGCGCTCTTGTCCCGTCAAGATTTATACCGTATAATATAAGGTATAAGTGGCGAGGTGCTCTTGCCTCAGCTCCTGATGGGATATAATTTGTACCCCGTTCTAGGGCCATGGGCCCTCTTAGGGGGGTGGAATACCACCATTTTTTTAAAAAAATCTGGAACTCTTGCTTTCGTTTTTACTTCTCGTATATGGGGATGGGATAGGGACGGAAGGAAGCGGCTGTGGCCTATAATTGACTGACACGACCCCGGAATTTTCCTGGTGAGACCATGGGAAACCACAGAAAACCACGGTCAGGGTCGGCGGCCACCGTGATTCGAACCCAGGACCTCCCGATTGGCAGTCGGATACCATATCCCCTCCGCTGCCACTGCTTCAGTTCCTGATGGGATATCGTATCGTAGATACGGGATATCAGATCGATATATCGATGTATAGATATTTGAAGTCGCCGATGCGATAAAGATTCAACATTTTACATATAGATTCTCCAATTTATCGATACTTCCATTTTCGATATTTCTTCAAAACGCCAAAATAGATCGTGGTGATCCGGTGCTTTTGATGATCCAGTGTACACTTTTGTGACCCCCTTGGCTGTGACTTTCCTCATTTCTCAGTGAGCAGTGAGCAGTGAGCAGTGAGAAATGGTCAC
>KZ538935.1:12048-39649 GCA_000934665.2 Catajapyx aquilonaris | reverse complement strand
GAAACATACTGGTGAGAAGCCGTTACTGTTGTGATGTGTGTAAGAGGAAATTTAGTGATCAAGGATCCTGTACAGGCACAAGAGAACTCACACAGGAGAACGACCATACAATATGTTGCTCCATAATTATTATGCAGGAGAAGATTTTTCTCTGGCAGGAAACAGAGACCGCCATAATTATCATGCTAATTCACGAGGGTGTGTAAGTAGCTCTCTCCTCAAATCTCATTTGAAGGAACAGGACCATCGACCTCAAATCCCACATGTCACTGAGAGTGCTGCCTATAATAATTCATCTTGTGCCAATTACAATACAAAATAAGGATGTCAACAGGAAGGAGTGTGACCATTATGATATTTAAAAAATTCATGTACTGTACTCTAAATCAACCCATTGCTCTATGACTCTGCACTCTGCAGATGTTTAGCTACCCCTTAATAAACCCAGTCAATTTAATAATTTTTGAGTCATGGTGCTACATTATTATGCAGCCTTATGATGTTGAGTGCTCTTATCAGCAGCTATTTATTCTCGTCCATGTATCCAATCCTCTTATATTTTTGTTTGCCAAGAATCTTTGATTAGACATGTGTAAGTAACAGTACCCTGTGAATTCCTTGTTGATGAAGTTATCTTGCTATGTATTGTGTGGGTTCTAATCGAATAATCTAAATGCAGATATTCATATGCTGTCAGAAAAATTATTAACATATTTTTCCACAGTCAGTTGTGCAATATGTGAAACCATGACTCACGGCCTACTAGTGTGAGTAATAGGCATTCAGTCACTAATTAAAACTTGCCCCCTGCGATGGTGCCTTCAAATAGAACAGTCGCATGTGCCAATGAAAAACACTTTATAAGGGCTATCGAGTGTTGTGTGTGGAAGTCACTGACAATACTGAAGGTGATGTGCAGGACTGAGTAAAAACGATCATCCCAGGCATTTTTATTAATGCATATGTGAGTTAACTTATAGAACACAGAGTAAAACTGACCCTGTATTCCACAGAAACAGGGGGGGGGGGGCTTGATTTGGAGAAGTACCGTATTGTATAATGTAATCTTAAATTTAATATTCAGTGTCTGTTGTCTGAGATGGGTAGGGGTGGGGGGTGGGACGGGTTGTTTATAGTTTTATTTTTATAAATTTTAATTTAGTTCCTATGTTGGGTTAGCTTGCGTCTCCCTTCATCGCTGACTACCCCTCATAGGGAAATGTCGTGATGTTGTTGATGATGATGATGATTATTATTATAGAAATAACAATTCAACAAGTTTTACAGTGAAGGAATGAATCGATACATTTATTTTCAGAATATAATTTTCATCAACGAAATAAAAATGAGGAGATGTGGACCACATGATCCAGTTGCTAAGTAGTTGTACTTTTATTTGAGTGGCTGAGAAGCAGAGTGGTTCATGTCGAAATTCGGCAATTTTGAGTTGTCGCTTGCTTGGCATTCCCTTGCATTCCTCATGCCCAACTCTGTTTTCTAACTTGGCCAAAAGACGTTTGTAATATTTGCTATCGAATTATTAAGTTAATGTGACTTACTTTTACCATGGCTGCAAAGGCAAGCCTAGAACTTTGCATGCGTTTATCTCAAAACTATCTTTTTTGACGTGAACCACTCTGCTTCTCAGCCACTCATTTATTCTAATTAAGTTTATTCATTGTTCATGATGTGCAGCATAGGTCGGATTGCAAAGTAGTAGATCATTTCAAAGATGCTTATGAAGCTGAAGCCCAGGAACAAGCCTGCCAGTCCACCGCAGGATGCTTTTAAAAAATGAATAAAGAGTATTACAAGATATTACAGAGTCTGCCAAATTAATACTGTACAGTACTAGAAAAACCCTCGCTATACGCTCGCATTTTTCTGTGGCGCAGGCGTAGAACACCACTCGCTTCGCTCGGCTTTTTTCTAGGCCTGCGGCCTACAGTGCCCACTGGCTGGTTCCATTTCTATCCAGACGGAGGGTGCCTTGTCATGGTCTTCGATTTAAAAAAAATATATATATATATGTGGAACCCACATCCAATTGAACCCTTATGGAGCCATCAGTTTTGCGAGATTAAACGTTATCGAGATATTAATATTTCTTTCAAGGGGTACCAAATTAACCTTCACGGGAAGTGCACTTTTTCCATTGCTTTCAATGAGTATAATTGGGGAACTGTTCTGAGAACCAACATGAAATTTTAAACTCATGCTTTTGGAATAACACGCTGTTATGTAATGCATAAATTTACCTTATTTAATGGTACAGTCACCTGGAAAAAAATATCCAACATTGCATATTTTGGTCAAAATTCGCATATTTCGCAAATTATTACGGCGTTATGGTAACTGAATAGTTTCTTTCGGCTGGTGAAAGAAGTTTGCTTGAATAGACAAGGACTCTCTCGACTCCGTCCTGTACCTGAGCCAATATGTTCCCAATACCAATCGCACTGGCGGGCGTCGGTATAGATTCGGAAGGGTTCCGTGAATCTGGGGTAGGCAAGGATGGGAGCTGTGGTGAGTCTTTGCTTCAAAGTATCGAAGGCGGTCTGTTCTTCTTCCCCCCATTTAAACACAGCTTTAACACTTGTAAGTGCGTGTAACGGTTTGGCTACTTCCGAGAACTTGGGCACAAACCGGCGGTAATAAGAAGCGAGGCCGACAAAAGACCGGACCTCTTTTACCGTATTGGGGTTTGGAAAAGCAGTAACACTTATGACTTTGCCTGGGTCTGGATGTATACCCTGTTGGCTCACAATGTGGCCCAGATATTTGATTTCTGTTAATGCAAACTGGCATTTTGATGGCTTTATTTTAAGGTTGGCGATTTGCAACCTGAGGAAAACGTCTTCTAGGCTTTGAAGATGTTCCGTATATGAAGATGAAAAAACCAAAACATCATCCAGATATATCAGGCATTTCTCCCACGTGAGGCCGGCCAACACCTGTACCATCAGTCTCTGAAAGGTGGACTGGGCGTTTACTAACCCGAACAGGAGGACGTTGAATTCATATAGGCCTCCGCCCGGGGTGGAAAAGGCAGTTTTGGGACGGTCCTCAGGGGAAATGTCAACTTGCCAGTATCCGGCAGTCAGATCTAAGGTTGAGAAGAATTTAGCTCCAGATAAAGCGTCTAGGGAATCATCGACTCTCGGAAGAGGATACGCGTCTGTTTGCGTGACAGCGTTCACTCGACGATAATCTATACAGAAGCGAGGGCTTCCGTCAGGCTTGGAAACTAAGCAGATGGGACTGCTCCATGGGCTATGACTCGGACTGATAATCCCATGGCGTTCCATTCCTTCGACCTGTTCGGATATGACCTGTTTTTGGAGGGGAGAAACCCTCCTGGAAGGCTGGAAGGTTGTTTGATAGGCCTGCTTTCACCCGTGTTAATGACGTGTGGTACCCTTTCGGTATGTCCCAAGTCATAAGAAGAAGAGCTGAATAAGTGCTGGTTCTTTTCCAACAGAGCTCGTAACCTACCTACATCAGCTGGTGGTAGAGAGACCTTCTCTAGAGTTTCCGCCATCCATGAAGGGGAAGCAGTAGAGGGTGAAGCAGTATGGACGGATGACCACTCGTGTAGAATATATTCATCCGGGGTAGGATTAAGGGAGGAGGAAAGAGGGACTAAATATCCCATTGTGGTATCCTTAGGGATGGATGTTCCCTTAGGAAGAAGATTGGCAATTCGAACTGGGACCATGTTACGGTCGGGAGAATTTCCTGGGGAAACCATGCATCAAGCTAGTAATACATGGAATCTGTCGGCATTTTCCCAATGTGGCTCGATTAAACCGGTCGTAAAGGCACAGGGTGTCTTTCCTTCAGAGATGAAGCAAGAAACTATAGCTTCGCTCTGTGGGGGAAGTGTCACCGCTTGGCATAGCGTTAGCTTTACTTTGCATGGAGGTGACACGGTAGGAGAAGAACCTGCAGTGGCGAGGCATTGACACTTACAGGCCAAGGTGCCGGATTCAAGATCTATATGACACTTATTTGTTTTTAGGAAATCCATTCCTAGGACAACGTCTTCCACTGGATTAGATACCACTAGGAATTAGGGCTGGTAGAACTCGCCTCCCATTTCCATTTGCAGTTGAACTCTGCCTTTTGGAAAAAGACGCCTACCGTCTCCTACACGTAGGACGATAGAACTAGGTACCAATGGCGGTCTTTCGCCTATAGGAATGTCTTCCCAGACCTTGGAGCTGATGATGGTGCACATGGCTCCTGAATCGACAAGTGCTCTGTATTCCCTGTTACGAATGCGAACTGGCGTCGTAGCAGAGGTAATGACAGAGCTTTGGGGCAATACATCAACTGTATCTGAGGGATTTGTGGTCGGGGTGTGCCCCTTTTGTCCGGCCACTAAAAGTTTCCCGGAAGACCCGGTTTTGTCTTCTCCCATTCAGCGATTTCTTTTTTCAACTTCCAACAATCAGCCATTTTGTGACGTGGCTTTTTGCAATACTCGCATACCAATTGGACATCGCTGGTACTGGGTTCGAGGAGCGGTTCTTCTTGTTTGTATTGACCGCGTCCACGACCTCGATTACGGTTTCTGCCACGTCCGCGACCTCTCACAAAAGTTTGAGACCGGAGTGAATTTGTGGGTTGGGTTACGGCAGAAAACTTTTCTCCGTATCGAGAAAAACCACTCTCCTGGGTGTGAAAACCAGGTGGAGGACTGTATGTGTCTTGTGGATGGGTGTGATTACCTTTCCACTTTCGTATGCCATCAGTGAGCTTAGCAACCCTCAGAATCTCTTCCAACGTGGAGAGATCCTGGGTCATAACTTGTTGCTGAGTATCCAATGGGAGAGCCTCGAAGAACTTTCCACATATGAGTTGGGAGATAACCTCTGAGGAAGCCGTAGGTGTAGGATAAGACTTTGTCATGGCTTCCCTCAAGCGGTGTACGTAAGAATCCCAACCCTCTGATGGTTTCAAAGTGAGTGAAGCTGCTTCGTTTTGCGTTAAGACCTTGGGAGCTACGGGAATCAACAAAGACTCCAAGGATACGCACGTGGTGGCAAAATCAGTCCTCTGAATTTCTGTGAGGAGCCGAAAAGCCTGAAAGGCGTCTCCCTCGAGAAATAGGGGGAGACGGGCCAGCAATTTGGCGTCGTTCCATTCCAGTGCGTAACCATACAATCCGTAGAGCTCCTTCCACTCGGTAAAAGGAGTGGTGCCATTGTATTTGGCTATGGGTGGTACACCTGAAGCCATAGTGATATACACAAAAACCTTCGGAAGACTTAACCCGCAAAGGGGGTGGACCAACAAACCCAAAAAGGGGGGTGTAACACGTCTCACCGTCCCTTGTTACACACCAGATATACACTCCCCAAATACCCTCGTATTTGGACCCTTCAACGTGTGCTCGTAGCGCAACGTAGACACCGGTCCCTATACGAAAACACTGTCACTTGTACACAAACCCTTGAGCAAGTGCTTTTTCGCAATGCCCACACCGGCGTATGTACTCGTGAGACTTATATAACACAATATCCACCTATACACTTCAAACCTGGGAGATGGGGATATGTACTCGTAACTGTCTGAACCGATAAGTAACTCACAAAGGAGAAACCTATCCCACTTCTGACACCACGCTTACGTGTGACCCGAGCGGTAGGGTACGCACATAAGAAAATCAAGATGGGTTACGTTCTAGCACAATATATATATTTGCAAGAAAATGAGTACGTAAGGAGAGCTAGGTAAAGGTAGGTAACCAGAGAGGCATAAAGGATAACTGGGTAAAGGTAGGTAACCTCCAGAGAGGAGTGACTGTTGGCCATGATATTGTCCTGGCTACTAAGCCTCGAGCGTAGATCGGCGCCCGGTTATATAGGTAGTGCCCCAGTGCGAGATGGATATGCGACACGTGGGAAGCAAGGTTGGAATGGTACCTGTACATTGTGATACAAAATAACATCCATCAAGTGGGGCATATTCTGAACACGGTCAAATTCGGTCACAGTTTCAATCCCTTGTGAAGCCAAACATGCCTGTAGTAACTAGACCTTGAAGAAAAACCTTTTTCGCACACTTTGCACAGGAATGCCTTTTCTCTTGTGGGAGTCCTCTTGTGACTTTCCATAATATTCCTAAATTAATATAAATTAATTTATTATTATTATTATTATTATTATTATTATTATTATTATTATTATTATTATTATTATTATTATTATTATATTTCCTAAATGTTGCTAGACCATCTCGGAATATCCTAAAAATAATCATATCTATACACACCTATGCCGTAACATTGTATATCAATAAGTTTCTGCCAAATTGGGAAATACCATGGGGAGGGAAAAAAGCGGAAATTTTGAAAATGGGGCGCTTTTTTGGATAATCTTTTTCGGTTATTGGAAGTGGTCAAAACCCAATCAACATATATATCAAATGAAAGAGTAACGAGAGTAGAATGCGCCTATGGAATTTGTTTTTGTCGAAATTGCACTCAGAAAAACATGTATGACATTCCATAGGTCACATGCTCAGTAACATATCCAAGTGTTTAGGCCCCAACAATTAGTGATGTATTTGGGTAAGAGCAGCCATATTTGGTGACAGGAGTTGTGACCCGTACAAGATTCAATATGTTCAGTTTAAATCCTGGGTCATGCATGGCTCGCCAGAAAATAATAGATATGTTTCCCGATTTACCATTAATTTTAATGGAGCCAATATTCTGATCTTATCCTGGAGTTGTGCAAGTGTAGTATACGGGCATTTCGGTACACAGTGAGTCTCCGTTATCCGCCGGTTTGTTATCGTCGGTTTGAATATATTAAACCACAAACTACAATGATGTAGTGGTGGTTGTATTATATGGGGTACACCAATTAATTTAAACAAATCCAGTGTGCTCTTGAAGAACACCGGGTTTAACCCCTCTCAGAATCGATTTAAAATTCATTAGAAATTCTCAAAACTTAAAAAATGGAGTTTGATTATAGATACGTAGATCTATCCAAATGTTATAATTGATGGCATTTCTGTTGGTAGCGTAACCAATATTGAAATATAAAAGAATATTGCTCATTAAAAATGGCGTTTTCCATATATTAATTTTTGAAATGTGCATGTTGTTGCATAGAAACAAAAATCACCCCTGTGAAAAAAATTCGTATCTCACTGACTACAAATATAAATTATACCGAATTTTGATATAATTTTATAATCGAACTCATGCTACTTTGTTATACAAAAAATAACGATTAAATTTTCAAAATTGCTTCTTCGAGAAAATATTTATTTTAAGTGTGCATATTCCAGCACAATTTCGAAAGTTGTGACTTTACAAAAATTTATATCTCACGTATAAGAAATATATACTTAATTTTATAACATGTCCGTTCTTGTAAAATAAAAAATAAAAATAAAATATTTAAAATGGCTTCTTCGAGAAAATATTTATTTGAATTGTGCATTTTGTAGCACAATTACGAAAGTTGTGACTTTACATAAATTTGTATCTCACGTATAAAAAATATATACGGGGTTTTGACACCAGTTAATTTTATACCGTGCCTTTCCTTTTAGAATAAAAAATAAAAATAAAATATTAAAAATTGCTTTTTTGAGAAAATAAATTTTGAAATATGCATGTTTTCGCTTGTTGCCATATTTTCACCTCGCATATCTCAACTACACGCGGAGCTAACGAAGGTTTTATTTCATAGCCTGGAGGGGGTCACCGAGTATATCACAAAATATAATCAGCACAACCGTTACGTTTACCATAACGGCGTAATAAATTGCGAAATATGCGCATTTTGACCAAAATATGCAAGATCGGTGATTTTTTTTGCAGGTGACTGTACTATTAAATGAGGTAACTTTATGACAGTGTGTTATTCCAAAAGCATGGGTTTAAAATTTCATGTTGGTTCTCAGAACAGTACCCGAGATATACTCATTGAAAGCAATGGAAAAAGCGGGAAAAGTGCATCTTCGCGTGATTGTGATTTTGGTACCCCTTCAAAGAAATATTAATATCTCGATAACTAAATTAAATCTCGTAAAACTGATCGCCCCATGAGAGTTTAATTGGATGTGGGTTTCACAAATTTTTTTTCAAAAAAATCGATGACTATGACCTGACACCTTTTTCACTCACTGGCTGATCTGAAATGGAACCACCCGATAGCAGTTTGCAGGTTTCTTTAGGGTTTAGGCTCTCCTCAGATGTTCCTCTGCCCAGAAATAAATAAGTGTTCAATTATCCCGTGGGTATTTTGAGAAAATTATTTTCTTCCAAACCATGTTTTGCGAAGTTAGCAATGTTCAACAATGACCCCACTGTTAACCTTTGATTTCAAAGCTTAACAAAGCTGATAAGTAGAGAGGGTATGAGTTGTACTGAAAGTCTATATGTTTCATTTGCCTACTAATATTTTTTTTGCAAAGAAAAATTTGCGCAAATTGCTAAAGTGTCGCAAAACAGCATTTTTGCCAATTCTTTCCGCAGTTGCTAATCATATATTCGTAATTATTTTATATTGAAAATTTAGACCTACGTAGGCAGTTGCTCCATCCAAATTTGGTTTTTGTGTACCTCATGGTAAAATTGGTACAAGCGTCCAAAATTGAGAAAAAATTAACTTCGAGAAATAGCAGATTTGGTACCTCTGCGGTTATGATTTTTTTCTGAGTAAATAAAAAATGACACTTAAAAATAACCAGTGTCATTCTTCATCATTTCGACAGCGGTACTTCGTGTAATTTATTCGTAATAATCAGAGACCAATCCCTGACAGCCTCTGCCTGATTTGAAATGGAACCACCCAGCAGCATGCTGACCTCCGACCCACCGATTGTCCAGCGTCTGACGACTGACCACCACAGACGTAGACTATTATTTTCGCTTTACCTTTCGCTCAGCATAAATGCCTTATCTCTATATCTATAAATAAGGAAGCTCGATTGTTAGTTTGTGAGTTTGCGAGTTTGGATGTTTGTCCCTTATAGAAATCCATGGGAAGGCCCCTACATCGCCTTAAATTAGCATATCGGGGGTTACTTTTTCCAAGGAATCTAACGCCGCATGTTTCAGCTTCCGAAAATGTACCTAACTCCCACAACACGCATATTCCTGCCTCAACAATTAGCTTACATCAATAACAATAAATCAATCTGCATTCCCATGGAAATGCCTCTCTTTTTTTTTAGCTATTTACCTCCCTGCATCGTACCGCAGGGAGGGAACCTTTATTTCGTCTTGATGGAACCTTTTTGTCGTAGCGCCCGGGCCCACGGGCAGGGTGACTTGGAGGGGATGTGCAAGGTGCAAGTGCAATTCTCAAACGGTATATTTTGTGAACTCCCCCGGGTGGATTAGTCTGAGGAGATTCCACCCGAAACGAAGCCAGAGACGACCCAACTCTGCACGGGATGAAGGAGGGAACCCCGGGCTGGGATCGAACCCGACGTTTCCGCAGCGCCACTTTGTCTCCCCTAGGAAATGCCCTTATGCCACAATACCTAGCAAATTAAACCATCTCCGTAAATTCAGAGCATCCACCAATTACGCTAATTGGCCACCTCACGTGACTTCGTATCTTATGGTATAATTCCGGGATTTTGTGGGATTTGAAAGTAGACTTCCAGACAAAGTAAATACAATTAAATAATACAGTATTTGCAAAATATAGCTCCGTGTTGAAAACAAAATTTCCCATCATACATCTGTACGTACATTTCTAAAGTTCTTCAGAGCAAACATATGGAACGAGGTGGGGGTGTGAGGTGGGGTTGAGGGGTCAAGGGGTCAAAAATGCAGGGGGAAAAACACATGGCTGTGCAGTCTTTTCCTGGGTCAACTCCATCCGCATTCCTCCTTTTACACATCCAATCAGAATATCCGTGTCGACTGTACGCTATAAGACAAGCAGGTAATCTATCACAGATATGTACCCCTATCTTTACCAGCACCCCAACATACCCGGGCAACGCCGGGTAACCTACTAGTCGTCAATAAGAGTGGGTTGGTAAAATGAGACAAAGCATGAGTTGTTTTTTTCTCTCTCTAAATACACGTAAGGGCATCCCGATGAGCAGGAGGCAGAGCATATCGTTGAAACCATGTTTTTCAGCCTCTTAATCTTCTTACTTACAACTTACTCCTACTGAGCAATAAGTTTCCTTTTTCCATTTCCTTCCCGGCCATAAGCTGCACGCGAACCACGCGCGAACTGGATCCGTTCGACCCGCCATTACTCAAATCACTATTTTGCCACTAGGTGTCACCTCCTGCTCCAGATGCCACTTTCTAAGGCAACTTCTAAGGTCAATAGGCCAAAATTTCGCCAAGTTTTATTGTGTCCTTTCTTCGGGAAAATGTTTCCGTTTAGTGATTCATTATGTCTCAAAACAGTTCAAGCACAGTCTGTGCCCAATTTTAATATAAACTTTCTACCCGGACTTCGCAAGTACGCATGCGCTGTGATCTACTTCGGTGATCTCGGGTGATCCTCTAAAATCTGTAGTGTCGCCTTCATCAAAGATGTCCATCAAGGTTTGCAAAAAGTGTACTTTCGCAACATCGCAGTTGGTAAGCGCCTCCTCCCAGTTGTTACCCCTCCCCGCTCATCCTCCCCGTCTGCCCCCAGCTACTCTCCTGCAATCCTCCATCCACCGCAAGTTGTGAGCGCTGCTGAGAGTGCTGCCTCCGTGAGGTCACTTCCTAAAGGGGAAATGGACCACGACCAGCTGTTGCCTCTTTAGCGGCCAGAACTCTCTAAGGCGGATTTGCTTACTACGCTGGGTACAAAGATTTGTCTGGGACAGAGGTGCCTATTGGGGGATGGGATCCTGCTGTGGGTCAGGTGGATTCTGAACGACACTGACATCATCAGACTAGATGGAGGCCACCAGTGTGGTCAATGCCAACGATGGAGGCTTCAATGGAGGAGGTATGTAATGTGCTGACTGATAACATGTTTGCTCAGAGAATGTCAGCTAGCCTCATCAAGTACGATGTAAGGCCCGACCTTCAAATTCCGTGTGACAATGTTGATGGTTGTATGAGTGTTATGTTCTAATCGACATGACTCGCTGTGAACCTGAAGCAACTAATGTTATCATGTTCTTGCCATGCCTTGGAAATAAGCGGAGATATTGAGCCTCCATCTTTCCACAAAGTGCTATGGCCATTACAACTATACAGAAAGTCAGTTGTGAATAAGCTGTTAGACCAAGTAAGCACGCAGTTGAATATTGGCACACTGCTATGATAGAAAAATAATTAGTCGTAAGTGGTGGTACTCAGTACTCCAATACAGGCATACCTCGCTAAAGCAGCAGGTTCAGTTCCAACCACTGCTCTAAAAGCGAACTGTGGGCATTTTTCACTTGATAGTGTCCATAAATGCCTTAAAACATGTTTACGATATCATATATTAAATGCACAATAACCCTAGGCCAGAAAAAACTATGTAAAAGTGAAAATAATACATTTTGAAATGCTCAGCTGATGTGTGCATGTGCCTCAAGAGCAAGACAAATGCCAAAAATAATGAAAATGAATATAACTGAAAGTGCCATGTTACCAAAGTGCTGCAAAGCAAGGTGCATAAAGCAAGGTATGCCTGCACATAGTCTGCTCTGGGCTCGGCACAAGGTATCGACATTGTTGCCTGTCATTTGGCTCAGCAAGTTAAGAGGGAAATTTAATGGTGACAGAAAAGGCACTTGGGAATGAGAATTAGCTACTTTTGAGGCACAGTGTCAACCATAGCAGGGCGTTGCTTTTTCTACTGTGTGAAAACTTGAGTGGCGCAAGTATTGGAGTGTTGACAAGAACTTGTACTTAAAATTTCCTAACCTGAAGTAATAGGGTATGTTGTGATTTACGTAACGTATCATTGCTTGTGACGAGTGTATGAGTGCAAAGTTATAGGTGATATTGTGATGGTAGGCACCCAGAAGTATAGCAATATCGACCTAAGGGGCAGTTTTCATCTGGACAACATGAGAGATTTTTAAAATAATTTAATTTGAAAGCCATTCTACAATATTGTACTAAATTTTTTGCTGCAAAATACTAGTAGTAGTTCTGAACAAGTAATGTACTGGCTAAATTCCATCTGTGGCTCTTTGGAGGGTCCGTAAGGCCAATTGTGAGGGAGGGTAGAAAAGTAAAAGGTGCCTTGTGAGAACAAGTCATGCTGGTAAAAAATTTTTTTTGTGAGATTCAATGAATGCTTACTCAACAGTTAGTGGGCTGCAATTTGTGAAAAGCAAAAATAATATAAACTAGCAGGTTACCCGGCGTTGCCCGGGTAAGTTATGGTGGTAGGCCTACAATGTAATAGGGCATTACCATGGAAATCTATGAATATTGTTAAATAGGTAATTGCAATTGGTTAATTGGGAATATGCGTGTTATGGGTGTTAGGTACATTTTCGGAAGCTGAAACATGCGCATTAAATTCCTTGAAAAATGTAACTCCCGATATGCTAATTTAAGGCGGTGTAGGGGCCTTCCCCCGGATTTCTATAAGGGACAAACAAACTGACAAATTGACAAACTTCCTTATTTATAGAGATAGAGACTAAGGGCCGTTTTCTGGAACAGTGGTTCAAATGTAAACCTGGTTCAAAGCCGGTTTAAACCCTTGACAACAGCCTAACAACAATCAAATCAGGTATTAAACCGGCTTTGAACCCGGTTTACATTTGAACCACTGTTCGAGAAAACGGCCCTAAACCAGAACTGTAAGGCTCGAATGTTATATTGTAGAAAAAGGCATGCATGAACATCTTTTATTTATTTATTTATTTATTTACTCCGTGATACAACACTTGGTCGATATAGGGGGATGGCAGACCACCATACAGTTTTCTAATGGTTTATATCTTCGAACTCCGGTGCAAGGATTACTCGGAAATGGGGTAAGGGTTGGGGGTTTGGGGAGGGGACACATGTGCAGGTGCATTGTCCAGCGGTGGGCCAGGTGCAGTCCCCCAGGAGGTCAGGTTGCCAAGATGCCTCCTTAGGCACGGGTCACGACCCATTGACGCAAGCGAAAGGTTTGTTCCCGGGTGGGGATTTGAACCCGGGACCTTTCGCTTAGCAAGCCGAGACGTTACCATCTCGGCCACCGTGCCTCCCCCGAATGAATATCTATTGTCGTCAACAGTCTACAGTCATGCAACTGCTAGAATGTAAGATCCTGTCATTTCCTCAAATAATAATTGATGACAAGACTGCATTTTTTATAACAGAACTTTACGTAATAAACTAGATGTCCAAGTCACCTTGGCAGCATGCCATAGCAGAAAAGCTAATTTTGATTAGCACAAGTAACTTTCTTAAATATTGGCTCACTTTTCTATTCTTGATGATGGAAAAATTTACCCAACTGCATTTTAAAATCTGGTTGGGGGTAGTGGTGGTGATATGTTTTTTAAATACTATGTACTTTTGGCTCAGGAATAGTATTTAAATAGTAGTATTGCCTTTCTAAAAATTGACAGACTTTTCTTCGAGACACAATGTTCCTTCGTTATGGTTCAGCTCGCAGTCATTTCAGTTCTTGGCTAGCATAAAAGTGAATGTATCTTGCAAAGAATGTACTAGTAGGTAGTTGTAGCACGTGGGTGGCCATCATTGATGCCAAGGTCAGTTTTTGCAGAAAGTGGCTTCCACTCCTAGCTCAGGAATTTCCATTGTAAAGCGGAATAATTAATGGGTTGGAAGCAAGCCAAGTGGCAGTGACTTACTGGAAGATTACGCACCGGACAATGCTTTTTATGTTTCTTTCCTCTGTGTCCATGAACTTTTGGGGATGTCTTTGACTGTTTTGCTTACTAGACTCAACACTGTTTATAGGCTTGACCATTGCAGTTTGGGAATTGTTATTTGACTAACTGGGATTTCTTAACTAGGAACCTTAGTAGTCATTTGCTCATGTCTCTGAGCATTGTGCACTTCATCATAACATGTTTTAATCCAATGTTGTTAATGTTGCAACTTGCATACAAACTGTGGTAAGGGAATATGGATTGTTTTTAACATGAACCTGGGTGGTTCCATTTCAAATCAGGCCAGATCCAGAAAAGTTGTCAGGGCTTGGTCTCCGATTATTACGGAAAAATTACACGAAGTACCACCGTCGAAACGATGACGAATGACACTGGCTATTTTTCAGTGACATTTTTCGTTCGCCCTGAAAAAAATCATAACCGCAGGGGTACCAAATCTGCTATTTCTCGAAGTTCATTTTTTCTCAACTTTGGACGCGTGTACCAATTTTCCTATGCGTTACAGGAAACCCAAATTTGTAATGGAGCAACTGCCTACCTAGGTATGAATTTTCGATATAAGATAATTGCGAATGTATAATTAGCAACCGCGGAAAAAATTGGCAAAAATGCTGTTTTACGACATTTTAGCAGTTTTCGCGAATTTTTTTCTTTGCAAAAAAAATATTTGTGGCCAAATGAAACATGTAGACTTTGAGTACAACTCATACCCTCTCTACTTATCAGCTTTGTTAAGCTTTGAAGTCAAAGGTTAACAGTGGAGCCATTGTTGAACATTGTTAACTTCGCAAAACATGGTTTGGAAGAAAATAATTTTCTCAAAAACACCACCGAATAATTGAACGCCTATTTATTTCTGGGCAGAGGAACATCTGAGCCACACACCAGTGCAAAAATTTCTCTCCCCCCGAGGCTTATGATCCCGATTTGAATTTTATTACTTACTCGTTTCCGGCGCTCTCCATGGAGCCCACCGACCCAGTCCCACGACTCATAGCATCATGTACGGTACATTTGATTAGAACTTCTCTCATGTGTGTAGGCTACATGTGATTGTATGATACCTTGAAACTTATATCTGATACTAGTTAATGCTATGTGAGGTCCGGTGAGGTCAAATCAGGCCTAGAGGTATTGCAAAGTCTTACTCACATTTTTCCAGAAGTCACACCAAATGTTGCGCTGTTCTTTGCACTGTAACCTGGCCACGTTTCACAGTGACCAACTCTGACCTGTTCCATCTCTGCATCTGTCCATGACCGACGGAGGAATGTTGGAACCTGGAATGTGTTGAGTGTCCAGGAACTGAAGGACTATCTACAGAAAGCTTGTTCCTGACAGACTATGACGACGAAGAAGTATCATTTGCAGTGTGGGAGCATAATGACGTAATCAAGAGAACATCATCAGTTGCTTCTTTTGTAGACAATGAACTTGTCCACTGGACTACGAAAGGAATAACTCACGAACATGTACGAACGATTCAGCGAGAGGCTGTGCAGAAGTTGAATAGGCAGTGCCAAGATAGTGACTCGCACCTAGTGTTACATTTCGATTTTGCTGAAAATTGGACTGTAATACTTCCCGACGAAATTCAGAGCTACCACTGGGCGAAGACTCAGATCACAGTGTTCACCTGCATGACATACTTGGGTGACAACGTGATGAGAGTCGCTGTTGTCACTTGTCAGTGACGATACATTTGGTGTGACTTCTGGAAAAATGTGAGTAAGACTTTGCAATACCTCTATGCCTGATTTGACCTCACCGGACCTCACATAGCATTAACCAGTATCAGATATAAGTTTCAAGGTATCATACAATCACATGTAGCCTACACATACGAGAGGTTCTAATCAAATGTACCGTACATGATGCTATGAGTCGTGGGACTGGGTCGGTGGGCTCCATGGAGAGCGCCGGAAACGAGTAAGTAATAAAATTCAAATCGGGATCATAAGCCTCGGGGGGAGAGAAATTTTTGCACTGGTGTGTGGCTCAGATGTTCCTCTGCCCAGAAATAAATAGGCTTTCAATTATTCGGTGGTGTTTTTGAGAAAATTATTTTCTTCCAAACCATGTTTTGCGAAGTTAACAATGTTCAACAATGGCTCCACTGTTAACCTTTGACTTCAAAGCTTAACAAAGCTGATAAGTAGAGAGGGTATGAGTTGTACTCAAAGTCTACATGTTTCATTTGGCCACAAATATTTTTTTTGCAAAGAAAAAAATTCGCGAAAACTGCTAAAATGTCGTAAAACAGCATTTTTGCCAATTTTTTCCGCGGTTGCTAATTATACATTCGCAATTATCTTATATCGAAAATTCATACCTAGGTAGGCAGTTGCTCCATTACAAATTTGGGTTTCCTGTAACGTATAGGAAAATTGGTACACGCGTCCAAAGTTGAGAAAAAATGAACTTCGAGAAATAGCAGATTTGGTACCCCTGCGGTTCTGATTTTTTTCAGGGCGAACGAAAAATGTCACTGAAAAATAGCCAGTGTCATTCGTCATCGTTTCGACAGTGGTACATCGTGTAATTTTTCCGTAATAATCGGAGACCAAGCCCTGACAGCCTCCGCCTGATTTGAAATGGAACCACCCACCTATCCATTGTTGCTTTTTTATGAGGTAGAATGTAATTTGCTTTCACAAATGTCGAACAACCTTAAAAGCGCAAATGCTTTTGGCGTCTGAGGTTATCACACAAACTGATAATGCAGCAGTAAAGGAAGTACGACTTCCTTTAACTTTTTGATACATAACACCATTCTTACCAGTGAAAAGTCCCTTTTGTGAAATACAGGGTGTCCCACTACGTACTTTACCAGGCATTTCTTTAATAAATGTAACACAAATGAAGATATCGCAAAAAAATTTGAACTCAACTAACCTTATAATGTAAGAAAGGAAATGGCATCACAACATACGCTGGATATAGTCACCATTTGCGTCCAAGCAGGCCTGAACACAAAGCTCCATATTTTGGAAGGTCCTGGGCCAGTATGTCCTGAGGCACTGCCTGAATTTCTTGGATGATGTTTTCTTTCAAGGTGTCGATGGATTGTGGATTGTTTCGGTACACTTACCCTTTCAGATAGCCCCATAAGAAATAATCAGGTGGTGTAAGGAAGTGGCCAGTCTTTCCTCAAAATGTTCGTCACCGAAAAAGGACTTAATTTTGGCTATGCCGACATGTGATGTGTGGAATGTGTACCGAAACCAGCCATTGATGCTGTGAAAGAAACATCATCCAAGAAATTTAGGCAGTGTCCCAGGTCATGCTGGCCAGACCTTCCAAAATATGGAGTGTTGTGGTCAGGCCTGCCTGGACGCAAATGGTGGCCATTTCCATCACATGTAGTGTTTCCATTTCCTTTCTCACATAATAAGGTTACTTCAATTCCAATTTTGTTGCAACATCTTCATTCGTGTTAAAGTTATTAAAGATATCCCATGTAAAGTAAATAGTGGGACACCCTGTGGGAGTTATAACTGTTGTAATGGAGCTTTAATATATGCTAACATCTTATTAGTTAGACCATACCAAATAACATGACACTTGCAAGGCATGGAAAGTTTGGCATTGGTGTAATGGTGTGATATGATCATTCCTAAGCCATTGCTAAGGGGGAGTAATGATCCCTTTGTTGTAATCTAGCAATGTTGAGTGATACTACTACTTCATGTTAACATTGGCTTGCACTTGACTCTAATCGAAATTCAAGCAAACATGGATGATATACGCATCAGTGAAAGCCTTAATTTGTATCATTACATCTGCCTTGAATGTATCATAAGGAAGTAAAATTAATGCTTCAGTTGACACTCAGCACATTCTTTTAAAAAGTGCTTTGAGTGTAGGCACCAAATATTAGTTCTTAGAGCCTTGTTGATTGTGGGAATTTTCTGCTTCATAATCTCCTTGGTCCCTTGATAAGCTGTTGCTTGTTGAAATGCAAATGAAGACATGCTCTGTAAATTGCAAAAGTTAGCCATATGCAAAAAAAATTTAATGGATAAAGGAGGTTATAGTGAGCTCTTGCTTTCATATGTGTGTGTTTCCCTCTTTGTTGATCCCCCTGTTGCCTTCCCACCATGCAACAATAGCCCCATATGGCGATCATGAGGAGCCGTACCCTAGTCTGTCTGACTACCATGATTATGAACCAAACCTGGAGTTTGATGACACCGAACTCCAACATGCCACAAGCCTAGGCGGTAAGGGGTTGATTCATTTGTTTATTTTTGCATGCATTCAGGTGTTTCCCTGAATTTTTGCATGGCAGGTGGCAATTTAATTGCTTTTATCATTTTTTCTCTCCTCTGCACCATCCTAATATTGCATGTTGTCTTTGAATTGACATCCACATTTTGCTTTTTAGGTCTGCATCCTGATTTCATATGTCAGTATTTAATTTTATTATTTTCTGCTGCTGCAAACAGGCTTTGAACAGTTGTTTTTTTGTGTTGTACTAAATAATGTTCATTTATAATTGTTTGGTTTACAGGAAGAACTTGCATGTTGGTTTCAGTTTACACAATTTATGATGCATCAGTACTTCATTTTGATTAAAAGCTTTCTTTTGTTTTGAATTTATTGAATGGAAAGTCAAATGTATAGTAAATGTAAGAGTAATGCACAATTGCACATGGCATGAAAGTATTCAAGAGTGTTGTGATACCAAAAGATTAGGTCTTAACTTGTGGAATGCACATGTACTCAAGCATGATGTACTGTTAATACATTATTATGTTTATTGGCTTATTTAAATTAAGCTGCTTAGCTTGGCATAACTTATTCGTGTTTTGTGCATCTTGAATTCCGGAGAGACCAAAGAATGGGCTGAATGTCGGTAATTTGAAATACTTACATTAATACAAAATATTATGCATGTAATAATTTTTTTGAAGTGTCACTTCCTGATTTGCTTAGAATTATTATCAGTTTGACCAAAATAAGCATGATAAGTCACTAATAAATAATTGTTCCATGGTGACACCAAAGCATGTGAAATTTGATGAATTTCATGAATCTGTTTTAATATTATATCTGATTTATAGATCTGGATGATAAAGAGGAGACCCTTCACTACTTGGAATCTCCCGTGTCAGACGGCACAATTGAAGAAAACTTTGAGGAAGAATTGGGGGAGGCACCCATTGTGACTGGTCAGGAGGCTCTGAGTTATCCCTTCAGGGACGACTCGGACTACAGAGACATCGTGGAGGTGGTAGGAGATGACACCTATGGCAGGAAGGTCATTGTGGTCTCTGCCTGCAAGTTGCCTAGCAACAAGGACCTCAACCATGCAGGGTTCCTCAGGTACCACCTATTACATCTTTCTTGTGGTAATCTTGGGTCCTCAAGTTTAAACCAATGGAAGTGGGCTTAAAGCACCGTGTTGGTTGGTTGGCTACTGGCAGTGTGTGAAATCTGGCATTATACAGGGTGAAGGGAAACTCGAGGACAATCACCAGGTAAACTTATAGTACTCGCAAAACTAATATAGGGATGTGCAATTAGTTTTTGGCTCCATTGCGTAGTTAATGCGCACGGCACCTTTAAAGTGTAGAGGGCCGGATGGTAAAATACGAGGTAAAAACGACTAAGTGCACAGGTGTTGTATCCGGATTCTTACTCTTACGGGATGTGATCACCTATTGCACATGGACGATGTGTTAGGGGACCAACGCAAGGGACCGGAGGCCCTCGAGCTGACTTTTGCTTCTTTGAAGCTGGCGGAATGGATGTGGCGTCACGAAACTCTGACAGCGCCATACGCATTAACTATGCAACGGAGCCCAAAACTAATTGCACATCCCTATATTAGTTTTACGAGTACTATCAGTCTACCTGGCGAATGCCCACAAGTTTCCCTTCACCCTGTATAAAATGCCTAAATTGTGCTGGCAAAGTATGAAATGCTTCTTATTTCAGACATTGCCTAGGCTTTTCATATGCCGTATTTACGCACATATAAGACGCACCTTTTTTCCGATTTTTGTAGCTCAAAAAGTAGGGTGCGTCTTATACGCGTGTGCGTCTTATACGGCAGGGCACAACGGGTGAAACCTGTGAGAAATTGTCCACACACGTGCACAATTCCGGTGTGACCTTGCCACCTATACCTTTCAGATGTGTAGCATTGTCCCATTTTCCACTTGCCCCNCCCCCCCTTACTGGATTCTAATGTATTCCACACGCACATGCATTGCACACGAGGTTGCTGCCGGCAGCTCGAGGCCAGTTCCCAAACTACGGCAATAAATCTGGGTGCGTCTTAAGTCGACAACAGATTTTCCACGATTTTTCGCCTCAAAACTGGGGTGCGTCTTATATGCGCGTAAATACGGTAATGCCTAAGGGCAAACCGGTAACTTATAGAATACTCCCAGCCATGCTCCAGGGACAAAGTTTGGGCTACTCTTTCATGTCAGGAGATCCCACACTATTACCTCGTACTTTCCTAGGCTTTTGTCTGCTGAAGGATAGGCGTGTATCCGCTGACGATAGGTCTGTATCCGCAAGGAAGGAAGGTTAGGTTATGGGTTATGTTGGTACAGCGTGCCCTAGGGTTGATCGGACCACACCACTTGTAGTGCAAACTTTCCCCATGGAGCGTGGCCGGGAGTATTCTATACTTTGCCGGTTTGCCTTTCGGAATTCTACATATTACCTAGGCATTATATAAAACGCCTAGGCAAAGTATGAAATAAGACAGACATTTCATCCTTTGCTTAAAAAATGTCAGACATTTTATATAATGCCAGCATTTCACACATTGCCAGCATTTCACACATTGCCAGTAACATATACACCACGTCACTTGAGCAAGAAATGTGTGCTGTCATCCATTTCTGTATCATTTTTGTTGGAGTTACATGAGAACTATGTAGGATTTCTTTATGGTTCTTAGGCCCGTTACATTGATGCAAATTAAAGGAAAATCTCCAATAATGCACTGTGAATATTACAGGTAGTCCCCGGTCTACGAACGGGGTTACATTCCCGAAAATGTCCACAAGTCGTATTTGTATGTAACTCGGATCCCGGAGGAACAGTGCATAATACAGCATAAAGATTCTGTTCCAACGAACCACAAAGGTCATGTGTGTCTGTTTACATGTGCGAAGAACATAGTTTCCCAATTATTTATTTATTATACTGCATTTATGTTGAACTTGGTGTCGGTCAATGTATGCAGAAGTGATTAAAAGTGGGAAAATAATTAGAAATTTTCCTTCCATGGAGCCTTGGGAGCCCGTTCGTAAGTACAGATGAGCGTAAGTCAGTAAACCATGGACTACCTGTATACGAGGTAGGCGCCAGAAGTTTCCGTCATGGCTATGTTCCAGGGGTGATGGAAATAAAACGACAGTGTCATTTTTCAATATAGTCTCCTTCTACATCAATGCACGTCTCATATCTCATAATTATCATTTCAATACCTCTGGAAGAATAGTCCAAAGTTTTCTCTACAAAATGCTCGTATACTGCCTCTTACACCTCTTCATCACTTTTAAACTGTACCTTGAAGTTCTTTTTTGAGTTTGGATAACAGGTAATAGTCACTAGGGGCCAGTAGGGTGGGTGATCAAGCTCCACGAAGCCACAGTTCCTCACAGCAGTCTTGGAAACATTGTCCTGTAACCTGGTTCATTATCCAGATGTTGCAGAACACCCCAACTCAACTTCCCGCATCTGTTCTTCTTCATGGCATCACGAAACCTGTGCAGCAGGCCAGAGTAAGACTCCCCGTAGACAATCGAGGTTTAATCCTTGAAGTCTATTAGTAAGATTCCTTTGGAATTCTAAAGAACCGTCACCATGGTCTTCTTGGTTGACCGGGTCACTCGGCCGCTTTCCGCCTGCCCTAAGCTATTCCATTAATTCTCATTTTGATAGAGGATCATAGCACGGGACCATAGTTTCATCTCCTGTGGCGATGAACTCCAGTACTTCTTTCTGTTTGCCACGGCGAAGGTCCGAAAACGTTTCGCAACATGTTACGCATTTTTGCTTTTGAATTTAGGACAGAAGTTGGGGCACCCATCTTGTGCTGACCTTTTTCATGTGAAGGTGTTCATGAATAATGAGAGGAATGGTGGTGTCTGAAAGCCACAACCTTCCCAAGAGTTCCTCCACCTCCAAGGGCCTGCTTGCAGCACCTACTCCTCCACAAGAGAGACGGTCTCTGCAGTCATCACCTCCACGGGCCGAAAGTCGCATAGCCCGCCTTCGATGTTCTCTCAGGCCAAACGAAACTGCTTAGCCCATTCCTTCATGGTGGAATATGAAGAGGAAGCTTCACCATACACACCACCCAAGGCCTGTTTAATAGACATCGTAGTAAGGCCTTCCTTGGTGAGGAACTTGATCACTCTCGATACTCGATTTTCATCATGTTGCAACTCGTCTAACTAAAGTTGACTTTTCTAAGAGACTGACTGACGTTGCCGGGTGAAACTTGTACATTCCTCAACTCATGGTTGGGACTACTTGACACTATAGTTGTTTCATTTCTATCACCCCTGGAACATAGCCAGGACGGAAACTTTTGGCGCCTACCTCGTAGGTCTACAGTTCGAGATGTTATTGAAATTTATGTTTGTCCGTCTCGGTTTGAAACCCCAAGAAGTGTCATAATGTGGAGGGTAGGATAATTTTCATATAATTAGCATGTTTGAATTTTTTATTAAAATTTGCAATAAACATACGTTACACTAATTCAGTTTCTGTCGTCAGCAGCATGATCAATGAAAATATATTGACTCTGGGAATGTCAGATCCACCTGCCCCATGATAGTGGTGGTAAATGCAGAGTCAATGAGAAAAGGTGCCATAACACAGAGTAGGGCACAAACTGGGAAGAACAAGCAAGCAAAATTGGATTTACATCCACGAAAGTGCATTATACTGTAGTTGCAATTTAGTCTTGCAACACTGAACAGTTGTAATCATTGTACGTCAGTATCATTGCTTGTACACAATTTTGTGCCTCTATCATAGAGACTTGTTTTGTGCTCAGGCACCCTTTCCTGTCAGCTCCATTCTTTTCATTTTGATAATGTGACTTTCATCAACCTGTAGCCATTTGCATTGACCTCACTATCCGCTATAGTGCATCAAATCAGAAAATACTTGACAGTACATTTTCCTCTGACTGTGAGATTCATATGAGGAATCATGCTATTGCTTATGCACCTGTATTTTGCCACCTTGTGTGTGCCACTGAATGTTGAAGGTTCAGCCATATGGAATTGCTTTTACAACCAGATATTGGCTATTATGATTCAAAATGTAGTAGCATTACTGAAAATTGCATGCAGCTGTACTGAGATACTTGGTTTTGCTGACAGTATAATAATAATAATAATAATAATAATAATAATAATAATAATAATAATAATAATAATAATAATCCGGATAGTGCTTGACCTTACGGTATGCAGCATGGACCTTTATTATGTCCTTATACGATGGTGAATCAGAAAGTAATTGAAAACCTTTTTAATGCAGAAGTTTCACTAGAGAAACTGAAACTGAGATATACATATGAAAGACCGAAGCAGGTTGGTGTAGGGGTTAAGGAGCTAGACTGCTAATCGGGAGGTCCTGGGTTCGAATCCCGGGGCCGGCAACCCTAATCGTGGTTTTCTGTGGTTTTCCACGGTCCCCCCCAGGATAATTCCGGGGTTGTTTCCGTATAATAGGCCACAGCCGCTTCCTTCCCTATCCTTGGCCCCATCCAATGGTGGTATTCCACCCCCCTAATGAAGCGCTGATTCTCCCAATGGGGTATAAGTAAATAAATATAAATAAATAAATAAAATATACATATGAAAGGGCAAGTCTTTCTCTAATTTTAGACATAGTCACCATACAATTTGGTGCATTTGTCCCAGCAGGACACTACCTTTTCCATACCCCTGCAGAAAAAAAGCCTCAGACTGGGTGGGAAGCCAGTGGCTGTTGGGCCTTATATGGGCATGGTCGGTCCAATAAATTCCGAATAAGGGGTATGGAAAAGCTAGTGTCCTTCTGGGACAAATGCACCAAATTGTATGGCGACTATGTCTAAAATTAGAGAAAGACTTGCCCTTTCATACGTATATCTCAGTTTCAGTTTCTCTAGTGAAACTTCTGAATTAAGAAAGTTTTCAATTATTACTTTCTGATTCGCCCTCGTAGTACACTGTACACTTTTTGGTACCTTTAGCGAAGCGTCTGGGCCTGTGGGCAGGGTGACTGGAGGGGATGTGCAAAGTGCAGTGCAATGTCGTGGGTGAGGTTGTGTGATCTCCCCCGGGTGGTTAGTCTAAGGAGTCCCACCCGAGACGAAGCCAGAGATGGCCCAAACTCTGCACGAGATGAAGGGGGTGTCCCCGGGCTGGGATCGAACACGGGACCTTAACATCCTTGGGCGCGTGCATTACCGCAGTGCCACTTCGCCTCCATCATTTTGCTGACAGTACTCCTTTATATGTTGCATTTTGAGCATACCATTTTATATTCTCTTCATGTTCCAGCCATATGTTGTGCTCACCTTAATACAAATGGACTTCTAGCTCTTGAAATATCAGATGAAAATGAAATCTGGCGGGAGAGGCGTGACAGTAACGTCTCGGCTTGCTGTGCGAAAGGTCCCGGGTTTGAACCCCGCCCGGAAGTTCCCTTTCGCCTGCGTCAGGAAGGTCTCTGACCCACGCCTTGGAGGCGTCTGGCAACCTAATCTCCAGGGAGACTGCACATGACTCTTTTCCGACATTGCACCTGTGTCTCCTCTCCAAAAAACCCTTTCCCTACCTCATGTCCTTTTAATCCTCGCATGGTGACTGAAGATAAATACAGAAAATTGATGGAAATATGGTGGTATTCCACCCACCTAAGAGGGCCTATTTATAAACATGAGGCCTACTGCAAGCAGTTGCTATGGACAAACATGACAAACAAGACATTTAAAAAAAAGCATGGCAAGATATTATTTTTTTAAAGTATGACAAACCAGCAGAATGATTTGCAGGTGGTTGTAGAAGCAATAAGACCTGTGTGTAACAAATCTGGATATAGAAACTTGTCAATTACAGAGGTTTGTTAGGTCCCAGTCAGAGGATGTACTTTTGATGAAGAAAGCTTGTCCAGTGCATAAAATCTTGAGAGAGAATCTATAAGCAAGTTTCACAATATCATGTTTTCGTATGATTTGCTGCTCTAGAAATTTGCTAGAAAATGCCACCTCTGACCTGGCTCATGTTGTGTAATGAGAAGTTTTTGGTTCCTCTATTGATTGATGTGATGCAGTGCATTTAACCTTTTCATGTATGGGGCGAATAAATGTAAAATATGTGCTGTGTCTATTTACATCAGTCATTAGGAGTCCTTATTCTGAACAGATAGATGTGACACCTGGGATTGTTTCATTGGTGTAATGTACTACTTTTCTCCTTCCTTGTATAGCAAGAGCTAAAATGCCAGGAACTTATCAAGTTAATTTCCTATGAAATGCTTTTAAAGGAAGCATATACTTGTGAAACACCGAAGCAGTAGTGGTGGAGTGGATATGGTATCCGACTGCTAATCGGGAGGTCCTGGGTTCGAGTCCCAGAGGCCGGCGGTCCTGACCTTGGTTTTGTGGTTTTCCAAGGTCGCCCCAGGAAAAATTCCGGGATCGTACCGTAAAATAGGCCACAGCTGCTTCCTTCCTTTCCTATCCTTGTCCTGTCCTTGAGAAGGTGTGGTGTTGGTTGGGGGTTAACGACCCTCACCTAGGGAGGTGTCTTGCAGCTTGGCCCCCTGGGGGACTGCACACGACCCCCAACTTGAGACTTGAAAATAGGACGAGAAAATTGATGGTGGGGTACCACCCCCCAACAGGGCCTATGCAGGCCTATCACGGGGTTTATTTATATATTTTTTTAAATGAAACAAACAAGCTTCACTGTCATCAATGTGTTTTGTCCTTGAAGCATCACAGGAATTTCCTATTATTGTGTACCAGTGACAGCATATATGCATTCAATGTTAAAAATCTTCCAGCCACTCTTGATGGCATACTGGGCATAATTCCGCCAGCATAGAGTGAATACTTTGAATTGCAGGTACCTGATGTCGACGCTTGACAGCTTTGTGGAGCAGGACTACAGTCTAGTCTACTTCCACTATGGCCTAAACAGCAAGAACAAGCCACCATTATCGTGGCTGTGGCAGGCATACAAGGCATTTGATCGCAAGTACAAGAAGAACCTCAAAGCCCTCTACCTAGTCCACCCCACGAAGTTCATCAGGGTTCTCTGGCGGATATTCACCCCTGCAATCAGGTTGGTTGCTATTCAAATTTGAAAAGAAATTTATTGAAGGTGCACCACAAAGAATTGTTTCTCTTAATTTGAATTATAATGAGAAGGCACCTTGATCAGCCTTTTAAGTAAGCTGCCATCCACTGTTTTTTCTGAATGCTGCCCAACTATGAAATGCTGAATCCTGTCAGCTTGCTACCAGTAAAGACCCAATACCCCTGTATGCTCTGGTATATGGGAAGACTTGCAGCACAAAGTTTTGCAGTTGTGCAAAAACTTATTGAAAAAGTGCTGCTGCTTGTCTGGTGATGTGTGACCCTATCAAAGTTTTCAACATCTAATCAAGTAGAAATCTATTGTTCCTTGTCATTTCTTCTGTTGCATTGATATTGCAAAAACTGACTACCTTGTACAATTTTCAGTGTCAAGTTCGGGAGGAAAGTTATGTATGTCAACTATCTTCATGAGCTAAAGCAACACCTGAGTTTGGACCAACTTTGTATCCCACAACCTGTTATAGAGTAAGTGATGAAATGAGGGGTGTGGTGGAAAAACATGATAACTGACAAAGGTGTAATTTTTCAGGAGAGCGAATTGAAGTTTCCATTTTCTTAACAAATCATAGGGAATGCTGGTTTTGATGTAGTCCTTGTGGCCGTCTCATGCATGATACATGAACTTGGAGTATACCAAACTGCTTGTCATGTCTTATACATAGTTGCTAGGTGTTTAGATCAAAAATGACAAAAATGTCAGTTATCATGTTTTTCCACCACACCCCTCAAATGTGCCAGAGATCTGTGATCAGCCCCTTTTATTATTATTATCTGGAACCCTTTTTGGTAATGTTTCAATACAGCTCTAATTTCTGGCACCTTGTTTGAATTACAGCCATGACAGAGACTTGATGGCTTCCAACTCGAAGCTACCTCTCTCTCAGAGTGCAACGTTCCACACCCCAATGGATACACAGCAATTTGGGGTATCCCTGCAGTTCATAAAGGACCACAACGGAGGAGAGGTCATTCCACCTGTGCTCAGGCAATGTGTCGAATGCCTCAGCCATCCTGATGGTCAGTCACATGGAGGGTTTCTCTTGCTAAAAAGCTAATGCCATCAACAATACTCAAGTATTTTATCTAACATAGCCCAGTATTGGGAACATTTGAGGGATTAAATTTCCTCAATATATACCCTCTCATTTGTAACTCGATGGCTGAACCCCCCTCCCTGCACCCATCAGCCCCCCAGGCCCCTCCTCCCTTATTCCCATTCAATCTTCATTTTACTAAAAGCTTATTTATATATTTTAAACCCTTTATCTCCCGCTATCCCGAAAATCAGGATAATGAAAAAAATCGCTGTATCTCGAGTTTCAAGGTCACGGTGTTAATGCGTGACATGTTGTCGGAATCACTACAACATAAGGTACATCTGACAAATATTTCATGTTTTTAAGTCAATACTTCGGTTATGAAATGTTGGGGGGGGGGGGGGGG
>KZ538935.1:0-12029 GCA_000934665.2 Catajapyx aquilonaris | reverse complement strand
GTGCATGACTCAGGTCCTCTTCTATACATGGTAAAAGTCCGACATGTTTAGGTCCAGCGATAAGACAGTAAAAAAAAAAAAAGGATTACGTTCGGGCGGGTTCAATGCTTGACAGCACTCATGTCTGATTCCATGCAGTGTTGCCGTATATTTCCTTCTGACACGCTAAAATTACCAATGAAACGTTTTGGAGTTAAAGCTAATAGTTATGGGCATCATTTCATTGCACTATGGTGAAAAACAAGGCATAACAAAGTACGTAATTAGCAATTACCCAATGACATTGCAGCCATCTTTGTTATAGGTTCCAGCAATTAATTTTATGGCGTAATTTCTCAATTTCCCGTTTTACTTCCTAAATTGTAATGAATATTCAGGAATTTCTCGAAGATCATTAGGCCGATAGTGAAAGACTATTAAACACGGATATAATATTTCTGGACATTGAATTTGGCGCATTACATTTGATTCATTGGAGAAAGTAGTGAAAAAATACAAGATGTCGTCCCATGGCCACTTGTAAATATTATGCTGTGGTTCAAAGGTTGCATTCGATGCAGCTGGCTATGAGGGGGGGAAAACCGGCTGGCTCATCCAGATGTGGCTGATGACAAGGCGCAGGTTTTAAATATAATCAAACCCCACCTGCACAAAATTCCTTATGGCGGTAGATAAAGTGTTAAAATGTCAGTCAATTAAGCCTTTCTACAGGGTGATTCTCTCGAATGGAAACCCAACATTCCTCAATAACTTTTTAACTATTGTATGATTCTCTATGAAAATTGACATGTACTTACCTTGCATGATGCCAAACACAGTCTTCCTAGAGAATATACAGAAAATGGTCGCCTCCAGCATCCAAGCACTTTCGTTTGCGAGTCTGCATATTGGCGTATATATGTCCCAATGTGACATCATAATGGCAGCAAACTCCCACCGTGTCGGGGGCTAGAGGGCTCCAATTGTTCTGGGCTTAATCGTGTATGTGCGGCCCTTCAGTCAACCCCACAAGAAGCAATCAGGTGGTGTCAGGTCTGGTGATCTGAGCCCGGACCATCGCTGGTGACAGATTAATTTTGAAAAATCTGTGGCCACCACGATCACCAGATCTGACACCACCTGATTTCTTCTTGTGGGGTTGACTGAAGGGCCATAAATACAGGATTAAGCCCAGAACATTGGAGCCCTCTAGCCCCCGACACGGCGGGAGTTTGCTGCCATTATGATATCACATTGGCACATATATACGCCAATATGCAGACTCGCAAACAAAAGTGCTTGGATGCTGGAGGCGACCATTTTCTGTATATTCTCTAGGAAGACCGTGTTTGGCATCATGCAAGGTAAGTACATGTCTATTTTCAGAGAGAATCATACAATAGTTAAAAAGTTATTGAGGAACGTTCCTCTACAAGCTGTGTCAATTTTCAGCCACAATGGTACATAACTTGATTAAACAATTCAGATGTGCACAAAAATTACAATGACCGTATTATTTGTGGTTGAAAATTTCTTATGTATAATTCTGAAGACAATTCTTCCTGCCTTTCGAGTAACTGATGAGTAATTTAAAAAAGTACATGGTACTAGAAATAAGCAATTATTAAATTTGCTGTGCCTTCCAGCATTGTATTGGGCTGGGAAAACTTGCAAGGGAGATCTGTCAGAGATTGTGCTAACTATAGGATGAATATTACAGTTCGTTGAGAAATACCCTACTATCGTGTTTAAAACTGTTCATGTGCTGGTAGGTTGTGAGCAAGAGCAGTACAGGTGCCATATGTATTCAGGTGTAATGTAGCTGCGTTTTTGACAAGGACACACAGGGGCGACTGATCAGGTAACAAGGAGCCCACCAGGCACATGCCTGGAGGTAAAGGGTGGGTGGGGGGAAGAGGTTGTTGACTAGACCTTCCCTGGGACATGGGATTTCTCCGAAATCCTGCCCCAACCATCGTTGATGAATGGGCACGAGCATTAAAGCATAGTACTGTGTAGTAATGGAAGAGCTCATGTCATGCTATGCTTTTACACGTGTTAATATGGAGGATATTTTAAACCTCTATCATTAAACTCCTAAATTTACTGTGTCGAACCATAACTAAATTTACCACCTCCACAGCACTGGAAACCGAGGGCATATTCCGTCGCTCGGCCAACATTGCCCTAGTCAAGGAACTCCGTGGAAGGGTGAATGCGGGTGAGCCAGTGGATTTTCAGCAGGACTTCCATTTGGCAGCTGTCATGATGAAGACCTTCTTGAGGGAGCTAGAGGAACCCCTTATGACCTATGACCTCTTTGAGGAGATCATCGAGTTTCAGGCCATCCCAAAGGATGATAGGCCGCTCATGGTCAAAAATATCATCATGGAGAAACTACCCGAAGACAATTACCGGGTGCTCAAGTACATTATGCAGTTCCTGTCCAAGGTGCGAGCTTGAACAAATCTGCAATGAGTGAGCCAAAGTGGATCCTTAGCCCTTTATCCTTGATAAATACTTGGCAACCAATTATTCTTCAACACTAATGGTATTGAGCATGTGGGTGGGTACTCTGCATGCTCCCCACAACCAAACAATGTAAAGAAAAATATTTTGTGATCACCACATTGACATATAAACATGCTCCAAAAACTCACCCATTACAAAACATTGCTGTCTGCAGGCTTAAAATAAATGGCTTTCCCTCAAAAGGCAGTAAAGGGAAAAGGCACCAATGTTGGCCTTATACTCTACACACAGGTACATGAAAGAGTGCACCCGACGTCATTCCATTGGGAGGAAGGAAAAGTCCCAGCCTAAGTGCAGGGGCAGAAGGGTAGGGATAAAGTGCATGAAAATAAAGCATATCCTGTTGCAAGGTCACTCAGGTCTGGTCACTCCCCCTCCTAACGCATTCAGGGGGTCGACGGGTGGTAATGCAGTAGGTGGCCATGGCAGCACTTGCTGCAATGCCTAGCGGGCAAAGATGCATTTAATAGAAGACACTGTCGAAATCACATAGAAATCTACCGTGTGTTCTATTAAATGCAAGGAGCCCCACTAGGCATGGCCACCTACCGCATTACCACCCCGTCGACCCCCTGAATGGAGATTTATATAGAGCTGGGGTACGAGTGTCAGGGGGCTGTCCTGTTGTGTGAGCAAAATAAGAGAGAGCGGCAGTCCCCAGGTATGGAATCTAGGAATTGCCACTCTCATTTTGGGAGCAGCTTGCTTTCCTGAGAAAGCAAAAGCGACAACTCTTTGCACTTGGACTCTTCCTTCCCCCTAAAAGGAAAGTGGTCACTTGCTTTTTTTTCCTGTGCATGTATGCACAGGCCATTTTACTACTACACCTCTTTTGGGACTAAAAATGGCAATGGACTATTATTTCTGGTATTATTTAAACCCCATAATATATGCCATCAGATTTAGTGGGACATGTTTACATAGCAGTCTACTTTAGGATTGATTTTGCTGTGGGACAATAATTTTTTGTGGAAGTTGTTTCTAATAATAATAGCTGAAACTGTGAGGCTGGGTTTCTTACTTTCTTCTTAAGTTGTGGAAATTTGGGTCTGAAATTTGCATAATTTTTGCACATTTAAAATGTTGACAGGTGTTCAGAACTTTTTAGAATTTCAGTTTTAATTTTTATGGCAAGAGTAGATGATGATGAATATTAGAGGTGCATATTGTTCTCTAAAAATCTTAATATAGTGACAATTTTGCAGAATATATCATGGAATCAGGAGGACCGTAGGCCTAACCGCACCCAGCCCAAGCGCACCTGAGAAATAAAACACCTGGCCCAAGCGCACCAGCGCAAGCACACCCCCGTAACGATCGCACCAGCCCTAATCGCACTCAGCCCAGGAGCATATGGGAACAAAGACACCCGGTCTTGGCCGCACTCGGCCCAAGTACACCCGGCCTAAACGCACCCAGGCTAAGCTTCACTCGGTAACAACCGCGACCGGACTTTGCCGCACCCAGCCCAAATGCACCTGCCTCAAGATCCCCCAGCCCTAATTCTCCCAGCCCAGCCGCACCGAAGCTTTGCTTAGTATGTTTAGTATGCTTAGTACGATGTACTAACCCAACCTAACCTAACCTAACCTTCACTCGTTGCGGATACAGCCCTATCCTCAGCGTATACAGCCCTATCTTCAGCGGATACAGGCCTATCGTCAGCGGATACAGCCCTATCTTCACGTAAGAAAAGACGACGAAATCGCTGGGATTGCCGGGTGAAGCAAAGCTCCTATGCGGCCGGGCCGAAGTGCGGCTAGGCTGGGAGACTTTGGGCTGGGGGACCTTGGAGCAGATGCTCCTGGGCTGGGTGCGGCAAAGTCCGAGTGCGATTAGGCCGGGTGAAGCAAAGCTCATATGAGGCCGGGCCGAAGTGCGGCTAGGCTGGGAGACTTTGGGCTGGAGGATATTGGGACAGGTGCACTTAGGCTGAATGCGGTAGGGGCCGAGTGCATTCATTCCAGGGTGCGTTTGGGCCGGGGGAGTTTCGTCCCAGGTGCACTTGGGCTGGGTGCGTTTAAGCATCCCGACCGAATCAGGATAATATACATAAATGTTTAAATCCCATTTAGAGGAGTTGCCACTATTTTATATCCATCCTCATAAGTAGAATATCTATAAGCAGTGTTTCTGCCTTGTTGGATGACCCTTTATACTTGTGTATGGTCGAGATGCAATACAGCATTATATCTAGTATTTGTGGAGGGAATAATAATATAATAAATTTTATTACTAGTGCACGTAGGATAGCTTGCAGATTATTCTTCTGCATATATTATGATCCTTGAAATTTACATGTTATTCTATTGACAGGTGACGGATCGGTGTGACTTGAACAAGATGACCTCCTCAAACTTGGCGGTGGTGTTTGGTCCCAATCTGGTCTGGTCCCAAAACCGACAGCTCTCATTAGCTGCCATTGGACCCATCAACATGTTTACAGACTACATGCTCAGTCACCAAGACAAAATATTTATCATGTAAAAAGTAACCATTCCAATATTATTTGACTAAAACTTAGGGAGGACATGGATGTGCCCCATGACCTGTTTATTTTTTATCCTTTTTCCCCCCTCCCTTCTCCCCCAACCTTTGCCCTCTCCCCCCCTGAGCTGAAAAATCTCGTTAACCAATGTTCCTTGTTAGAAAATTTTTGGGGTGGGCTGGGAGATACGTAGCATTAAAAAATAAATATCAATGCAAACTGTTTTGAAGGAAAAAGAAGTATATTATATAAATCAGGTAATTTGTAATACGGTAGATAGATATAGGTACTTTTTCAACCCTGTGGGCATAATTACATACAGTCAAAATAATATGCTGCACATGTTTGGTTGTCATTCCTTATTTTTAATGGTGTATATGTTTGGTGAAGTGTTTCGAGTTAGCAAGCATTATTGGATTTACTTTACAAAACCAGCTCTGATGACATTTATTTATTGTGCGGAATTATGTGACATGTCAGCAACTCGAAAATAATCTTGGTAGGTGTTCTTACACCAGAAAACTTGGAAGGACTTTTGACACGATGTTTATTTGGTGCTTTAATAAATCAACGAATGCATAACTTATGTTGGACTTCTCTCGAAAGGAGACAATCAGCAAATGCGATTGGGAGAGTCGGCCAGATAATTTTACTTTGCAAAAATTGCTTCCAAAATCCCCTATTGTAGATATATTTTTGTGTTCCACATTGTGGCAGTCAGTGGTCATCACATTTAATATTATTTACACCCTCCCCTGAGAAAATGAGAGTGAAAAATATATCTGTACAGAATTTCCTGTTAACCACAATTAGAGCTTTAAAATATCTTTCTCTATACAGTATACCCGTAGTACTCATAGCTCGTGTACACTGATCCTGTGACTGATTCTTTGTGCTTTTTTGTTTCTCTTTGTATTGTTATTTTGTTCTAAGCAGACCAAAGTGTGAGAATCGTTATGTACTTTTTTGTAGTTAATTTTCTGGGGCTGTACTGGGAATAATTACAATGAAGTCATAGATCAACATCGTAAATGAGTGCCATGCCCAGAATATAATTTTAATATCTTCATTCCCTTGGTACACTTAATTTCATTGGTTTTCTTGAAAAAAACCACTCCTTTGAACTTTTTTTTCACTTCTTTTCAATGTTTCCATGATCTACAATTTCAGTAATATTCTTGTGAATGTTAATAAAACAGATAGCAAGATGTGCTTCTTTTTGATTTATTTTGGCATGACTTTGGTTGCCAAATTCTGACAATGACTTAGTTTACATGTCACTATTAAAACACGTTTTGGGGTTTGGAAATAGAAGAACAATTTTCTAAAACCTGAACTTGAATGATCCATTTGCATGTTACAGGAACAATGAGCCAAACTGAACAGCAGTATTTTCTACCTTCAATCTTTGCATGAAAATGTAGAAATTATACTGATAAGAATTGACTGCACTTTTCCTAGGGTCTTGTGTAGTTACATGACGAGGGAGGCAAGAAGTAGAAAGAATGGGTATGTGTGAATGGGAAGGTGGAGGAAAAGTTTTATTGGAAGTAACGGGCCTGCTAATAAGCTATTAGTGTTAATTTGGTTTGATTTTGGCATGCCTGCCCTCTATGGTATCACATAGTACCTGTGTGCGGATGACTCGCAAGCAAATGAACAACTTGGAACTGGGAGGACAACTACAAAAGCAGTTTTTGATTTAACCCATTTTCCTAGTAGCATGTAAACTTAGTCAATAAAATTTTGTCAAAATTTTGTGACTGAATTGGGCTACATTTCAACACTCATAAATGTGGCGTGATGAAGACTACTTAAATGGGTTAATTTTTGGTCATTTATTTTTTAGGAAAAATAACCAATTGGCATATATAAGTGATGTAAGCATATTCCAAGTACATTTCTTGGGCTGCTCTGGATAGTGCTGCCAGTTTGGGTCACTGCTGAAAAGGAACTTCTACATGGAGAAGTTTGCATAGTTTCAGTGCATTATTATAGCTATCTTCTCAAAGCATAATAACTTACAGTGATAGGAGGCTTGGAAAGATGGAGAGCTGTCATACCAGTATCTCATGCGTTGGACACAAAGTACTTGCATATTTCAATTATCATATGCAAAGCACGACAACTTATTGTCTCCAAAGTCTCGCATCACTTGAAGTTATCGCAACAATACAATGGAGTGGCAAATGCCCAGAGCATCACTGGACCACAGCCAGACCACCTTGAAGTGTCTCTGGTGCATGAGGTAAGGTGTATAGCCTACTAGTGCAATGTAATTACTACCTCCTTAACAGTTAGAACTGTGAAAATGCTGGAGGAATAACAGTTAATAAGGTACAGTACCGGTAGTTGTGTTCAACAAATTAACACTCCTTTTTTGGGAAATTGTGTGATAACACTTGAATAAGCAATTCCATATCTGTACATTATGGCTGTCTGCTCTGCTCATAGCAACATTTCCTTTACAAAGTTTTTGAAATATCAATGAGCCCAACAGGATATATTTTTAATGATATCCCAATAAATCCCCAAAATTCCATCAGTTGTCACGCCAACAACGGGTGGTCATTAATTTGATCACAAATGTGAAATACTGGTAAAAACGTGACTGAAAAAGTAGCAATTATTATTTGGCCCTCCTTTTCGCTCCTTTGGGTATTGAACTTGCCGCATCCTCCGTCAGATGTCTCAAGTGTCGCGTCTGCGGCTGCGCCATATTGGGGGAAAATGCAGGAGAGGATTTTTTTGGAGGCGGAGAAAATTCGTGTTCCATAGGCCTCTCGGAGGCGGCTTGGGCCTCCTTGTGTATGGGAAACGAACGGGGAGAGTCTCGGAAGCAGATGATGGTACCCGGAGACCCAATATCGTGCTTTAGTAAGGTGAGGATAATAATAGGTATGCAAAGTAGGGTACAGCATATACACATCATAAAGGTGGCATTTAAATTAAGAGTTTGGGTCACGCAGGTTACTTGGAAAGTGGAGCATAATTTGAAGGATGTGAGTTCTTGCAGGCGTTAAGGGAGCTACTTGGAGCATGCCGGATAATTTTATTCGTCAGGTCGTTGTATGCTACAGGGTATGTCGTGGGGGTATAAGTGTAATGAGTTACAGCAAGCTTTGAGAAGCAGAATTTGTTTCATGTGATCATACCCAGACTCAGAATCCTGACTTGTGTGGCTATTGCCAGAAATTGACTCAACACTCAGGGGCGTTTTCTCGAACAGTGGTTCAAATGTAATCCCGGTTCAAAGCCGATTTAAACCTTTGACAACAGCCTAACAACAATCAAATCAGGGATTAAACTGGCTTTGAACCTGGTGTACATTTTAACCACTGTTCGAGAAAACGGCCCTCAATGGTAATCATAGAGATAGTTCGCTTGATACCAAGTTACATGAGCAAAACTTTTCAATTGCCTAATTATGACATAAGGTCAGTTGTGTTGACATGAGATGCCTGCTTCATGCCAGATAGGCATTTTACCATCATAGAGTGTCACCACTGTATGATGACCATTTGTAATCATGTGGTGACAGTGAATTTTTGATAACAGTCCAAAAAGTGGATTCGCCAATACATCTGGGACCATGCCAATTGAAAAGAAGGGAAAACATACACCAAGAGTAGCAGAGTGTTAGAGTACCCTGGTCACATCCTTCTGTTCATTGGCAAGATGTACAGTATAGGGTAGTGTGGTGCGGGCACTCAGTATCGTTTTCTATAGGGAGGTGTGAGTGTTGGGACAGGACGGACCATCAGACTGGCGTACAGACCTGGTGTAGTAGGGTCTAGATCTTGGTGCAGTGCAATGGCTGCTATATGGCAAGCATGCGTTTATGATCTCATTCTGAAATAATGGGAATAAAATAGGCTGTGTTTTAGTAGTTCTGTTTCATCCACATATACTAATATAATTTGCAATAAATTGTAAGAAAATTTACACAAGTACACTGCACTACCATGCTAATTAATGCATGGGTGTGCCTGGATATTTGGAAAACATGGACAGTCCTAAAATAGCCCTAGCCAATGTAAATATGAGCTATTCAGAGATTATAAATGAACTACTGTACATAATACTGTATGCTGCTTTATTGTTTGATTGAGAAGGAACCAAAGCAACAGTAGCTATCTGGCTATCTATGAATGCATCGGCCGCACGTCCATTATGTGCTGCTTCAAATCAAGTTTAATTATGATAATAAAGCTTAGCATAGATTATTATTAATTGGCCTTATGGAAAAAATCTCTTACGTTTCTTGGTTAGCGAGACATATTGACATTCTTAGGGACTTTTGTTTCTAGCGCTTTTTTTTTTTGCTATGCACGGATAATCTGCACTGAAAATGGATAGTCCGCTCCCTGATAATTGGGGATCCAGTGTAATGGTGTATTCTTTTTTACCATTTCCTATTTTTCACTCCTGAATATGCATTTGTGTGTCAGGAGTATAACATGGAAGCAGTTTTAATGTCATGTAGTAACAAGGTGGTGCATAAACAAGGAATGGAAGCAGCTGAGGCTTCAAATTCCTGTAAAATGACATGCGAGTTGTGTGTGCTCCCCTGAAAACTATTTTATGCTCCACCCTGAAATGTCCCTGGCTCAAATTTCATATCATTGTCACTTATTACTCTGGGGATGGATTCATCAAATGACGTAAGTCAAATTTTCGTTGTAACGGGTAGTAACCATATTACTAATAATTAACTAACTATTGTTACTGCTGGTTACGACGAAAATTTGACTTACGACAATTGATGAATCCACCCCAAGGAACGGATTTCTAGGTTCTAAAAAACCATCAATAGGTAGGCATTTAGGCCCTGAAAACAGTCAAAATAGGCTCTTATAGGCAGTAAAAATGAAGCAGTTCCTAATTGATTTTCATTTCTACACAATATTACAGCCTATTTCTGGCTATGTAATTTTGCAGCACAGTAACAAACTAGCAGTTGTTCCATATTTTCGTTGGTTAATTGTAGTTATTCGGCAATGTCTGTCTGACAATACATTTTCTACACATTAAAAATGACCTTTTGACGTCACACGTAGCAACTGGATCATACTTAAAAAGTGAAATATCTTCTACAGCCAGATCATCTGGCATGCCTACAGCAGCAGCGTTGCCCTTCATAGATGGAAGTGGGAGGGATTCCTTGAACGGAAAACCCGCGGAACTCTCGAAAATCTTACAAAACGGCGTCAAAAAGGTGGAAATAGGCGCTAATCGGCCAATTAGGTTCCACCGCCCGAAATAGGTAATTTTAGGTTCTATAAAACCAGGATTTTTGAGGTCCTTGTGTTATGAAGCGGATAGATATTTTAGTTCCGGTGTTCTGCCTGCAGAATAAAAAGTAGGTAGAAACCTAGAAGTCCTTTATCTACTTATTACAGCCAATTTTGATTCTCTCAAGACAAATTTAAGATCATTTGAGGGGTTTTGTTCCAAGAGGTTTAGGACGTTTACCTTCAATTGGCTTTACTCGGGAGTGTTGGCACTACTGGAATCTGTGGATACCTGCTGGTGACAACTACAGTGCAACCCATGGTAGTTTGGAGAACTGTGTCCTAGGGAAAAGACATTTTCAGGCAAATTATGTACCCTTACATTTACTACTACCATTGCATGCATGCTGATTTTTTACAGACTGTAATTGCGTAAAGTTATTTGTAATCAAATCGCCACAATCCAAACTTTAGAAAGTCAGACTATACAAGCGTTTAGTTGCTTCAGCGTGTAGTTTACAAATCTATTGTGCCCGCTGATATATATGGATCTGAGTGGATAATTAATCCTATGCCATAACTGCAACAGTTCTTTCCATGCTGTTGTCCTGTCAACTGCAAAATAATGCAGGTTGAGCCTCGGAAGATGCAACCCACAGATGGTGAAACCTGTTATGTAATTGCTGCATTCAAGAAACGATCCATTCTGTTACATGCAACGAAAATACTGTATAAGCAGAATATTTTTTGAATTAACATGAAATTTTTAGTTGCATTTATATGGGAATCACAACACATTTGAAAAACTTTAACTCACTTAAGAGTTTTTAAAATAAATGTTCACTTGACCAAGACAGCCTATCTTGCGTTATCATACATCTTTCACAAAATTCTGTGGAAGTAGAGGGGGAATAATGTCACTCTCAGAGATGAAAGTATTGTTTTCCAAGTGACATAATTAGAAGAAGCCTGTAGTATTTTCCTATTTTCTGTGGTCAAATTACTCAAGCTCATGCAGGGCTATTTATGGGATAATTTATCATCCTATCATTTATCATCCTCACTGGCTTAACTAAATGGTTGTTTAGAGATCAATGCATTTTCATTGATATGTGGTAAGTACACTTTGGTTGACATGTTTATGTGGCCTACTTTTAATTCAATACTAGAGCACATTATTGTATGCTTGCTTAATAACACTATGTAACAAATTTTAACTTCATGTTTGTGTTTGGGCATTTATTGTGTGTTTCAGTTTCCCCGTGTCTAGAAAGTACAGAAAATGGCAATTATGGTGTAAAAAGTTTGCTTTTGTGACCAGGACAATCATATGTATACCAAGGACAGTACAATGATAGCATGATGGGAGATTACATATCCTCCTGAGACCTGAGAAGAATTTTTTAACGCAATGTCAGTTCCTATTGCATTTTCTGAACATGTTCCCAATAAGAAACGAGAAAAAAAATTTAGTTTTAAAATATCGACAAAATTGGCGACAAACAACCAATGAGAATATTAGGACCTAATTGGTGCTACAAAAGCAGAACGGATGAAAGCTGAAAGTTGAAATACCCCTTAATGGATCACTCACATAGTGCTCTATCCTCCAAACAATGTTTTTAAAATTCATTTGTGGAATTAGTGGTAGCAATTCCTCTCAGAAGACAATTAAAGATAAATGAAATTATTTTTGAACGCCTCCACTCCAGGGATGGGGCTTGCTCCTTCCCTTCTTACCCGCTAAAGTGGTACCTTGCAATGCTAGATTTTAAAACTGAACTGCACAGCGAAAA
>JYFJ02003618.1:0-39498 GCA_000934665.2 Catajapyx aquilonaris | reverse complement strand
CGGGGTGACCAACCCTGCCACGATGCAATGTAACAAAAATTTAAATCGAAAAAAAAAAATCGCAATTCCGTTGGGACATTGTGGGTTTCTCCAAATCAAGCCGAATAGTTGGCAGTGTCTGTTCCCCCCTTTTTTTCAAATGAGAATCTGATTAATATTAGGCAGATCCTTTTAACTCGTAGGATTTAGTCTTGGAACGCAATTACGTTGAAAAAGATTGGAAGTAAATCCCTGGGTCTTTTCCGGTTGGGCAGGCTGGCACTTTCCTTTTCCCAGTAATGAAACCATCGTCGTGCGACCGCGACAGCAGCCAGAATGAGGGACCATTGTCGCTAATAATGCTCCGGGTTCTAACATGGGGCTTTTGGGAGGGCCAGAAATCCGGATGCAAGAAATCACGGGCAAACCCGGATTTAACAGGCTGATGGCTAGCGTGTAATCCGGCTTCAAAGTTTTTAATCAAATTGGCATAATCACACGAACGAGTGTCCATATTAAGTTGCCAAGCAATAATAAAGTAGGTAAGCCGACTATGCTTGCAATTAACGCCAATTATTTTGGAGCGATAATGAGCCAACAGGAGGTCCGTCTAGATGTGTTTAATGCACAAAATGCATGCGCATGGAATAATCTGCGTTATGGTTCCGGAAATTATTTAATTAACATGTGTTTATAAGCCCTGGCAAATCTGCAAAATATTTGCACAAGCCGGTGCAATACAGCTATTTCACCGATTATGCAATGAAGTGTACCCGTACGATTTGCATGATAACCGCATTTTGCCCAATACATTAATGCAAAATTGCTTGACAATAATATTATTCACGTATCATTATTCGCAACGCTGTAGACTGCAAGTAATTTTGCTCCAAAATAAGCTCGCTTATTTAATATTTTCTGGCAATCGTGTTCAAATTAACATGCCCATTTTACTGTAGTTTACAGATATTTTCTCTCTAAGAGTCTGCGTATTATTAAGCAGTTAGTTGTAAACAGTTTCTATAAGTAATTATCGAAACTAATAGCTAATAATTAGGTTCAGTAGAATTCCTTCAGAAGTTAATTGCAATGAATTATGAAATTGAGATATTAAATCAAATTTTAACTGCCTATATTTAGCAATTAAACCCATTTTGCGCGTATTAGGCCTACATGTTTTCAAGACATACGTATGCAAGTTATGTCACAATCATCTAATCAGCTAATTTTTTGAAAACTCATAAAAGTAATATTATGCATAAATGTGCAAACAGACATGGACATCCTAATTAGAACACACTGTATATGATCGTAAAAATTCTCTCGTGCCGGAGTTTGTATGACCTTCAGTTGCAACAGGTCAAACCGAGTGTGTTATGAAGCATTCCATATAGGATTGGCGCATGTCGTGGTGCTATCAACACGAGCCATGTGGCAGCTGTATAAGGCCCAAATTGCGATTTACATTCCCGCAAAAAAATCTCCTCCCCCATCAACATCGGTCTATTGGCACATGTGTGAGTGTGTATTTTTTTTTTGTCAGATGCCACAGCAGCAGGAATCGAGGGTTAATAATGGAAGCTGATGCCTGCAGCACTTCAATCCCGATTCAACTCACGTGGAAAGGGCCTGGGGGTCGTCTCCAAGCGCAACTAGGAATCCGAACGCATCAGCGATTCGCAAAACCAGAATTCGCGAACATCATCCTCCAAAACTGGTAATTCGATCAGTCCTTATGTAAGTCTTGCTCCTTTCAGGTGTCGATTTCTCTGGGAAATTTCGAGGCGCGGTCGCGTTTGACACAAGGAAGAAGAAGTCTCTCGTCGGTTAATACAAAATTGCACTTCACTGCACCGCTGGGAACAGTCATATCGATCAAAAGTTATGCAACCGGTTGATCTCACGCGAACATTACTATTACCGTTCATAACTTCAGCAAGATTAAAGTGACTCAACCAGCCAGGGGCACCTGGTGAATATAAACAAAATAACTTCGGGCAGTCTGAAAGCCGCAAGGGTCATTTCACTGTACGACATCAGGGACCCATTAAATCCACCTCCGGCTATTGCTTCCTGCACTTCAGTATACATGAACTCTACACATTTACATCAAAAGGTGAAGTACTGTATAAAATCACCCACATAATAATTCTTTTAAACGCGCATATAGAAATTGGGAGCATTAATATGGTACATGTCATCTTCCATGAAAGAACAAGTACTGTACGAGATTTACAGTGTGTAGTACACCTTCATACATATTACTTGTTCTTGGTGATGCACTGTCTTATCTTGCTCCTTATAGGAGTCAAGAAGAGGCTCTCGATAAATACACCAGGTCCTTAGGAGCAGTCCTCCCGGCCATGCCAGTAGCCTTTATTAAATTACTTGGAGGCTTCAACACCTCCTTAGAATCTTGTTAGTGAGGCTGTAAGGAGATTCCGGGCATTGTAGTCTGTGAGCATAACTGCATAAGTACTTGTGGTAATGCATGCTACGCTGAACCATACACCGAGGATTTCGCTTGTATACTGTACTACCCGCACATAATATTACATAATATACTATATTTGGCAGCAACTTGACAGATCCTCCGGGGTGAGTTTCCTCTACAAGGTCTTCAACTGACTGCAGATTCAATAGGATTGTTTCATTTGGATCATGTTACCAGTGGTTCTTCTATACAGCTTATTAATGTGTTCACTAAGTTACGATCAGCCAGAGCATGAAACGCATGAATATTACAATTGAATTTTTTTGCTCTATTATAACGATTTAATTGTTTTTGTTAACAACCCGTACTGTGACACAAACTGAATATTAAAACTGCATCAAAACGTGAGTTTCTATATTCATAGCACGATACGCTATAAATACGCTTATATGCAAAATGCATTGATGGCCATGCCCCTGCAAGAACCTTTTCAGGTCTATAGAGATGACAGGCGGCATACTCCTGAATTGTATAATCCCGTGACTCAAGCCATATCCGAGATGTATACGGTGTCGTGCACAAGCATGATCTATTCTTCGAAACGCTGACTCCGAGAGAGCATCTCTTATTCATGGTAAGTGAAGCGCTAAGTCTCACAGGGATCACCTGACTCCTCTCGATTAATTACTAAGTAAGAAGCGGATAGCTGCCAAGTGCCTCGATGCATGAACACATCAAGCACACATCAAGTATTTTACACAGGTACAGGAAGTGTGCCACAAGTCTGCACTTGAGCTATTACCCGATTGGTTCCAGACTCTAATCCTCCAGAGCAATAAGTGCTGGAGTTGGCGTAAATGCAGAGTGAGTGGAAAGACGAGATTCGAGAACCCGGCTTGATCGGCTTCGTTATAATTTGCCAATTAAGGTTGATTAGCCCGAGTAGGGATCGATGCCTGGTCGTCGGCTCCTCTCTCTCTCTTCCCACGCAATCCCAAACCCAAACTCTAATTACATTCGCCTCACAACTCATCACAAGAGGAAGCCGGATCCTAAAGGGATGTGTTTTATGTACTACAGTTAGTCGGAAGCCACCTGCTTCCAGTTGGTCAATATTCCGAATAATGTATAGTGTGTTTACTGCTTCCAGGCACAATTGGCTGGGATTTTCCGGAATTTCTGTGTGCGAGCTGCAGCTAAAATCTGGGTCCATTTTTCTGCATTGTGGAGTCGACCACCGGATTTACGAGTCTGCAAGAGAGTTCATCTCCGCCGAGACTCTTTTATGAAATCGTAAATTTTCGGGGGCGGTTTTGTTTACTATTAAATCCTCTCTTTAAAATGGTAACATTTAGCTCATCGTAAAAGGACGTGTTCTCCTTGGATATATTTAATGCTAAACTCGACGGTGCTTCTTTTTCACTTTCCCTGGTAATTGCCAGCAGTATTGCACGGTACTAATATTATATTCGGTTTGTACTTGCATTAAATTCCGTGAATTACTTGTGTGCGAAGTATTCACAACGCATTACTCTCTCTTCAAGTATTGCCACTTGATTTCCCCTGAAGTAGAGCCTACTCTTCCTTTAATAACTTGGAACAATTACGTTAATGTATACGGCTCAGGTGGGGGCGATGAATAATTAGCAATGCCTTACATAAGGCGCATGGAGTATGGAGTTTAACTAATTTCACCTCAGGTGATATTATTTCAGGTAAGCCTAAGCCATCCTCTCGCAGGTCTAATATTCCTGGGAAAATTATTTTGCATCACAAACATTTCCCAGCCTCGCAACCTGCCCTTTGAAGTACCGTTAACTGAACATCGCATGAATACACAATATTACACCTATTCTATAGAATACCCATAGGAGTCTCCAGAAACCTTCAGAGTGAATATAAAATAGCCACAGTTTTGAAGAAAAAACCGGGAGAAAACTACAGCAAAACTGGCTAACTTGGATAGTACCAGACGCCAGATTGTAATTCCCACAAATATGTCCCTCCAATAATAATTCCCTTGGCCTCTCAAGATGTGGATCGACCAAGAGACGCAATTAGGGTTAATATTACGAGTGTCTTTCACTTAGGGATACGGCATCAGGAGAGTTATGCCTCATAACATGAGCATCATCATTCTCTGCTGCTTCTTGGTCCATCGATTTGCAAAAGGACAAGCAGCGCCAGGGAAACATAATTTGGGTGGGAAATTGAGGCTCATTTGCATGATGAGATGACCCGGTAAGCACTAACCTTTCCTCATTTCAGAGATTAGACAACTTCTTCCGTGTAAACAACATAAAACCAGTGTACTTCCCACACTCGTAAAAGGTCGAAAAGAAGGAGCCAGGAGCCTTCTCTCTCCGCCAGGAATATTTATTAGGTGATTACACCCCCCCTCTTTTCTAAGTGGCCCCGGATGCTAAAATCCCAGGTTCAGTTGGCATTTTTTTTCCTCCTTCTTTTCTCTCCAACAAAGTGTCGCCTGATAAAACTTTTAGCGACGACAACGACGACGACGCGTTTGCTTACTTATCTGCTACGAAGCTGCACGACTTTTAAGTAGCCATTTTGGGGAACCCAAATGCTTCCTATCTTCCTTGGGCCTGGTCTGCTGGTTATTGCGCTTTATTCGCATGAAACTGCAGATGTATGAAAATCCGGCAAAAAATTGACTTACCCTGTACAGACTAATTCAATCTGCATTGCAGTAGAATGAGTGTCATTGTTGACACCTTTAAAGCTGATGTTGTTATCAACGTGTAATATTTTGAGATGCAAATTAATTGTGGGTCTTAATCATCATCCTGCGTAATATCTGGATTTAAGCCCTGCTCATTACTAATCGTGTTTTTCAGATTAGCGACAAATTTTGCCAATAATGTTTTGCGACGATCCCACGAGAGGGCTGGACAAGCTCAACAAGTGGTGATCATGCTGAAGAGTCTTTCCAGTAATATTTAGCAGGATTTTATGTGCAAACTAGTGAACATTTCTGGTCTCAATCAGGGAATCAAGAGTTAATTTTTTATGACAGTCAGTGCCTACCTGAACTTGGAAAGAGATTGGTCTTCAGGATGATGCACCAGGGAGAAGGGTTGGCATTGTCAATCATCCACCGAAGCGGATGAAGGGCATCAGTTGAGTAATTACCATGTGCATGCCAGACTGATGAGAAAGCTCTTGAGCCACTAATTGCAAATTCCAGCTCGGAAGCAGTACGCACAATGCACAAGAAGTGGGATAAAGTCCTTTAGAGCCAGAGTTACTGAAACGCAAGTCAGTTCTTACACACCTTTATTTATTGGCATGTTTCATTCATCATTATGGTCTCTCCCCTTGTGTCCCAGACAACAATTGTTATTGACCATGATATGGCTACAATTGGCTTACGACTAAAGCACACCAACCATAAATAAAAACATATACATCCTTCACTCTTTCTCTGCCATCCCTCATCTCTCTCAAAAAAAAAATGGTTTCATAGTCTTGCAGTCTCACCATTACACTCCGCAATATCAGATTTGTCACCCACTCAAGTTCCTGTAACACTCCAACGCCAAAAGAAGGCCCGGCAGTTATCTTGGCAAAATAAGATGCTCTTATCACTCTACAGTATAACTACAGTTTATATTACAGAACATTTTCTCAGCTGAGGTCCAATCACAGCCGGTGTCAGTTCCGGTATTTATCTGCACCTTGGATTATATTTCTCACTACATACGCCTCTCCCCCTCTCTCTCTGTACACTGCACTTCCTCATCCTGAGATTTATTATTGTCGTCAGCAAAATTTCTTTTTGAGACTCTGGAGGACCCTGTTCAGATACATAGGAGGACTTTTAGGCACCGAGGTCCTATAAAAGTCTTTTTGTTTCATTAGTGGAAGGATATTTGGATTTGGTCACTACATTTGTGAGGATTTTTTTTTTTTGGTCTGACGAGTGAGATTCTGATGTGAAACGTCGCCGAAAAAAAGAAAGGCTCTACCTGCGGTACGCTTTTGTCCCGAGGTATATATCAACTGTGGTCCTATTTATTTCCCCCTTCCTGAAATTTCCTACTTTGAAACTATGCCTACCAACTGCGAAAGGCGAGTGGGTTCTCTAAAGTGTTCGAATATGGCTGTGCTGACAACTGAATAAATGAACCACTTTCATTGGAAGCACAGTGGTATTCAAAATTCAAAATCCAGTTGTAAACTATAACGACTATTGATCATTGACCAAAAAAAAACGACGAACATTGTGGTCGTCGTTTTTTTTTTTAAAGAAATTACTATACTCAACATCTTGGAATCCGAGGAGTAAAATGGGTGCAAAGGAAAAGTCGATGTTACTCAATGGATTCAATGTGTGGTAATGTGATTCGACTCTATTGTATAAACACTATTAATTTTCGCTGCATAGTACTGTGTACAGGGAAATCACAGCAGAAGGACAGTTGGATGGACCCGGTCTCATTGACGTTCATGTCCTGTTTTATAGCATGTGTAACTTCTAATCCTCCTCAGGTAATGTACGAGATTCTCCATATCCGTCACCAAACAAGAGAAGGAACAAAATGCAACAATATTCCAGTAATACTGATATCCATAACTTGGACAACGGCCACAACACAACTTCCAACACAGTGAGAGTGAATGTGTTACGACTTCACTTCTAGACACGAGGGAACCATAGACAGCTTCCTCTGACATTGAACGAGTAACAGGCGGCATTTAGATATATATTTTTCTTTTGCTTCAGTTTATAGTTCGATCCCCCCCAGCCACCCGTCGTCTGGAATGTTGCTTTGAGACAAACAGGACAATGTTACAGCGTATACATATACAGTGTTACCAATGAACAGTGAGACATCATAATGGCATTGGAATGACAGTCTGGATTCCCGGTAATAACACTGAAAATATTGTTAAGTTCCAATAGCTGTTGTGTCTTATTGGCTCGTCTCCTGAGACGCCAATGCGGCATATTCCGTGACAACTATTAAGACTACAAAAATATGGTCAATTTAGCAACAAAAAAATTGGAAAATACAAAAAAAACATTAAAAATAATGCGACGTAATATAAAGTATCCATAGGACAACGTGAACTTCACAGTGTGAAACAAACTGTGAAGTTCAGTTTGTTTTAAAACATAAATAATGTAAAAATTCCAAAAAAAATAATAAACCATTGACGATTCTAGTGCGATGCACTTTACACCTTCTTCGCTGTTTCTGCAGACACCACTACCATCAGCTTTTGAAGAGTCCTCGTTATACTCACTGCAATGGAAATGAAATTTGCATTAATAACTTTTGTCAAAGCAACAGCAGCAAATGCAATGTCAAAGAGAAGCAAAGGTGAAGAAGGCTACACTATGCTACAATGATGATGAAGTTTAATTATTGAGTTAAGACTAAAATAACACAATTACTGAAAAAGCATGCCCAAACAGGGTATTATTTTACCAGGGGAAATGGTCACGCCTTTTATGCGATCTCGCTATTTTATATTGTTGCAAAGGCAACACTCAATGCAAGGATTTTATTTTGGGCCAAAATAAGTACCACTGTGTACCGCACTGTTTGGGACTTAATAATGGCACTACTTTGATTAAGAAACACTGCACATTATGTGTTCATTGTTCCAGAGAGTATTAGCTTGAAATTGATAACTTAAAAAATGTTACCACTACTACACAGAGTTATACACCAGCAGTTACTTTAAAAAGTTTGCTGGCACTGATTTTTAAAAAAATACGTTACGTAAGAAATTATTTATAAAAAAATATCTAACACACTGAACCTATTCTATGACAGCTATTAGTCACATGTCTGCTGTTTATATATTGCCTAATGGGCATCATTAGTGGTAACACACAAGCTCTCGTCACTACTAATCAACAAGAGAGCAAAAACCTTGGAAGACTGAGGTCGCACAACCATCATAGTTTTCTGCATCATCATAGTTACAGACTCTGGAAGCACAGAGGAAATTATCCTAGTACAGAGACGCAAAACTCAAAATGCAGGTTACGACACCGTCACAGTAATAAACGAAACCAAATGAGATGAAAACATGTTTAAAACACCGAGGCAAAATTATAAATACAATACGCAATATAAAAGTTGTATGAAACCGATGACACCACCAATCATGCAAAAATCAAGCTGACGTCACATCATCGCAGTCAGAAGTTCTATAATAAAACTTTTGTTATGATGTTTACTAATTATTAATAAATAAATATTCCAAAATAATAACATGTAATATGCTGTAGTGTGAAGAGAGAGAGATTATATTAGGGCATATTAGTTGATTTCATGCCTCGATGGAGTTGGTGAGATGTAAAGTGTTGCATGTTCCTGTATGTTTAACTACAAAGGGAAGAAATTAACATGTCTTGCATTATGTCCAGTCTAGCAGTTTTTAAAAAAATGAGGGGCATGAACTATGAACTCCCAGTTATCTGATGTAATGAGATGTAATAATAATGAATATATTTGAAAGTCTAATAAATCTAGTATCTGGTTAGAATTGCATGCAAAATATCTTTCGCATTACATTTTCATGGTTAGCATTATCATTGAAAATGCAGGAAGAAATATGTCATGCCTATGAGAAAGAGCAGGCTTACATTCCATGTGAATATAAATTTTATATGAATAATGCTACAGTTCTAAATAGTGCTCCAATCTCTTAGTTTATGGAATGAGCATATGCAGTAATAATAATAATGTTCACTCATTGGAAGCAGTACTGTCAGGAGCCTAAGAAATCAAGTGCTAATGAAATGTCCATTGACAACTTGTATAATTTTATTGTTTCATGGAATATACGGTATTAAAATAATGTATTTCGTGCATTTCATGTATGATTGTATTGCACTTCTCGTTGTCTGTTTAATATTATTATTATTGAACTTATTGCATTTTCTTACTTCATTTATGGCCTTAGGTATGATTCTACGGATCATTTCATCAACAATTAGTGGATATTAGTCATCCATATGCCCCATCAGTACTAAAGTAATTTAATTTGCTTTATCCAATGAATACCTTGCACTCAGCATGTTCATAAATAACTGGGAGCATGTATGTACCTTGATAATTTTCGTAATAAAACATGCGGCCACAAGACAGAAAGAGTACCTAACAAGGGAGTAAAAAATAAATAAAGCAAAGGTGAGATTTTTTTTTTTTTTGAAGAATGTGCAAGAGTGCAGACATAATAAAGAATCAGAACTGATCCCAATTGGGAGTTAAGTATTCCTTGCCTTAGTCCCCCTACAAAAAGGCAAGTTAGAAAAGGAGATCATAGACTCGACGCTATCATTTCTGAGCGGTTAAAGGTTGCGTCGATGCTGATCCTGACACTTCCCTCCTTGCCATAGACTCAGGAGCAACCACAAGCAACACTTTTTGAAGTTCCTTTGTCACTCTCGCTGCGTTTCAGGGAGAAAAAAGTTATTGGCACTGTTATACCCGTACACTTAACAAGCCTGGAATAATTACTGTATCCAGGTGATTCCACCTGATGAAACATACCTGTAATTTGCCTCACAACTCGGGGCTTGTTCTTCCAGGAGATGAACACAAGGTAGACTGGAACTCCGCTGAGAATGATGAGTGTTCCGATACCTGTCTCTACAGGACTGGCCATCATTGGCACAACGGTTATGAAGATGGTGGCAATGATGTAGATGATTGGGAAGAACAGGTTGACTCGGATTGGCCTGGGAAGTTCGGGTCGCTTCCATCTCAACCATGGTAGGCACAGGACAGCCAGGCCGATACTCAGCTGGAATATTTCAAGAGTATACATCAGTTCAAAGTGATTTGCTCTCATCCCAAACCAGAGTGCAGGACTTACCCATGTGGCAAATCCTACGTAGTTGATTAACGCAAAAATATCCGAAGAACATAAATAAAGCAAGGAGAGGAGCGCCTGAAATGAAAAATTGCATACATGTTAGACGTTTAAATATTATGCTAACTGGAGCTGCACACAATGCATCTGTTTGATATGGCATACCCAAGGATGTGTAACAACTTTATACTGTAGTATGAAATATCCTTTTACAATAAAACCCGACTTTATGTAAAAAGAGGCTGTAAAACATTAGCTGAAGATTACAATACTTTTAGTGCATCCTGTGTGGGCCAAGTTTGACCTAGCGCCAGTAATTAGTGATCCTTTTGTGTATTCACGGGCCATAACAATCCATTTTGGTAATACAGTGTCCTACAAATTCCCTTCGTGAGATGTGCAGTCATGCTGTCAAAAGAGTTATGTGTTCATAATGCATTCCTCATTGCTCTACAATGGTTGTGGTGCATTGTCCAGATATCTCAGGGCAATATACTTGTCATACAATAATGTATTTATCAAGAGGGAATGTTCTGAAACAATTTCGTCCTTGATGGTTATACGGTAATTGTCCAAGGAATCATGCAATACCAAAATTGCCGAAATTCACGTGTAAAGAGAAAATTAAACACAATTGCCAAAATATTACTATGATGGTCATGTTAATCTGAATTACTCTAAACACAGATATGGAGCATAAGATAAGGACTGCTGTTCTGAGAGAAATATCATAATCGTATGCTTGTAGGTCATATCGAATTTATCTCTTTGTGATTTTCATTGGTTGATTCTGTCCCAGATCATTCTGCCTGTCTGTTAATGTCTACGCAGAATGAGACAGAATAATATTGCAACCTGTTTAACAACAACATAATATTACCGGGCTTGTAATATAGGCCTACTAATTACGAAAATTAAAACTCCTACTTCTTTATGTAACGCCTTGTAAGCTGCACTATTGTACTCGTAGCGCCTCATTCATGATAAATACCAACAAAAACCTATAAGTTTTTTTGCCATACCAATTGACTAGTTATTAACTTATTTTAGTGTGCCACTGTTCTGTATGGTAATGATAGCTTTCCCTCGATATCCTCAATCACATATGGAAATATTGGTAATAATTATTGGGTGCCATGCAGTCACTGGCAGAATTATAGCATTACTTTATCTTTCCTTGATATAAATAAACAGCAGTAAAATTATGCATCCTCCATAACCAGTCCTTTCACCCATATTTACGTACAGTACATGCAGGCAGAGATTATCAGTAGTCACTTTTTGTTGCCTTCAAGCAATGTGATACGGAGGCACACTCTATAACAGCTAATGCCATCAACTTAATGTGTTTACGGCCTCTTTACTTCTACAACTGGTCATCCCACATTCACATGCTGCATCTATAAGATGACCGGTCTGCTCTGGCTATTGGGAAATTATTTGCTGTGTCAGACGAGCTTATCACCAGCGATAAATATTTAAAGTAAACTTGAACTCTGGTTAATGCCCTCTCAGCTGGTCCACTGAATTCATGTAGTGAATCAGCTCAAAGTGTAGTAATGAGCATTGTCATACTCTGTGATGCATACAACCAGTACTTACCATGACAAGAACAGCGGGAGTTGGAGTCAGCCGACTGACTTGGATCATTGTTAGAATCACAGGCATTTGTCCTTCACAGGCTCCAGCATAAAACAATCTGAGGATAATACAATCATATTAGTCACATACCCTACTACAGCTGTTTTGTCATATTGGTAATGCACGCAGGTGAATAAAAAATGCAATAATTGCCTCTCAATGTTGACATTAATTCTTTCAATGGTGTGCATTACTGTATATCACCTGTGTTTTATCTGAAATTCTACAGTATATTCTGTGTAACTTTTACATTCATTTGGCAACTGAAACGTGATTATTTAATTGATCGTAAATGCAGGGAACAAGGCTGTTGAGGTACTTCCGTGCAGTACACAAAGTAGTAAAGTACCAAATTGAAGGGGTGTTTGTTTTTTTAAATATACAGTATAAATAACTTTTTAATGGATTGCCGGCGGCTAAAGTTAACGAGTTTGTTCACACAAACTCGCAATTAAATTTTTCAACGAACCTGGATGACGTCAGAAGGACACCGTTGACAGCTCCAAATGTTGACATGGCAACAAACACAGGAATGATCCACGCAAATTTTCCATACAGTTTCTCGGCAAAAGACTGCAAAGAGGAAAAAACATAGTTGCAGATAAGTAATCCAGCGCACGTCAAGTACGTATGCTTTGCACTTGATGCAACATGTCATGATAAATTTGCAGGTAAAATCCCGCATAATCCTGCAAGAAACGTCATTCTAAATATTCTGTAGACATCATGATGCTTAAAAAAAAGAGTATTGCGCGCATCTCATATCTTAAACACCACATGCCCTTATTAAAAATAATTCTGCGAATTTATTTTAGCACCCAGGGAGTCTTGAACTGGCTTACTTCTTTTGAAATGTTCAAACCGTTTAGCAACTCAACGAGGTCAAGCTGAGATAGGAAAGAGATTTAAAAAAAACCAAATGATCGGACATCAAGATTTCATTCTCTTTTTTTTTCTTGACCGAGCTGGCCCCTTCGTGCCATTTGCCCTCTTGGCACGTCACATTTTATATGCAAAAACATGTTCGCAATGTAACCTTGAATGTACTACAGGCCCACACCCCTCGCACTTCCAACTTGTCGTCTTTAATGCATAACATGCAATACAGCGTAGTTCGGACGAGGACAATTTCTGCATATCGTAATGAACATGTGCGCGGAGGCCTTGGGTGCGGCCGCATTAAATGAAGTCATATTATTATACAGATGTTTTTGCTGTAGGTATTCTCATTGAGCGCCACTTCAACTGTTTGTCACAATTTTTTTGTATCAGTAAAGTATTATACGATATTACATTTTCAATTAACTTGTACTTTACTACGGGTATATTTTCGTCAATATGGAACCTAATCAGGTGAATCCTGCTACATTTTGACACGTGCGTTTAGCTCAAAATAGTTTGAAAACTTGATTTATTGCCGGAAACGTGTGCATTTAAATGCAGTCAATTATACAGTAAACCCAACATATTTATCGTTACAAATTACACGTGCCTTAGAGAATTCGTTTTCGCCCGATAAAAATTGCAAGAGCATGCAGCATCTTGCTTATTAAATTATTACGATTGTATCTGAGGGCATAAAGTCACTGCTACTTGTTTCTTGGTGGGGACTAATGTTCCTTACCACTGCAACTGCTTCGGCACTGAGAACCTCCTGTGGTGAAAGCGTAGTGAAGAAGGCGACATTGGCCATGACGTACACAACTGTCACCAAAATGCACGAAATGGCAATGGCTCTGGGCAGATTCCTTCGAGAAAAGAAAGGAACAATAAGCGAAAGTAATATTGTTACACATGAAATCGGAACCAGAAGTCTCGAAAGTTACAAGACAATTGAGGCCTTGATAAAGTTTTAAAGAGTTTGAAAAAAAAAACCGGAATGTTCACTACACAGCTGCAAGTAGCAAAACTGGTAAAATATTAGTGGTATAATTAATGGTCGTCAAATAAGTTATTACTTCAATATTATGCTACGGAATTCTTTTCGTACAGTATACCAACCAAGCGACCAACTTACTTTACAGGATCCTTCAGTTCTTCAATGATGAAATTCAAGTAATTCCTGTAATTGAAAACAAAGTGTTATTTATTATGTAGGCACATTATATATATTTTTAGGGTTATGATATGACATTATTTTATAAGTTCCGTAAAGTTTTTACTGGCCTTCCCATTCACTCACTCAAGTCGATTAAATGTCGTGTAGCAGTTTACGTCTTCCAGAGTCAACTGCCGTTTACGTAACGTACTGTATACACATTATCTTTTGCTACTCCACTATTACATCAGTAGTGCTTAATCTGTTTTATCGTGATAGAGACAACTGCTGATTCTATGTACAGTGACACATGTATGCCATACGTTTATATGGTTAAGGCAAGACTATAGTAGACTGCACTGCAATTATCTACACTTACCGACCCAGATCTGCATAAGAGCTATTCCTCAATCAGGTCAAGGCTGCAGCGACATATGACCCACCCTATCTGCTGTAAGGCCCATAACCATAAAATGCTTTTGACCCATCAACATCGCAAGCTAAGTTATCTCTAAAGTGTCTAAACCACTCGAGAGAAAAAAAAATAGAAATAGTACACGACTTATGCCTATACTTGTCAAGGTCATTTCCTACACCTGTTGCTTTCCCGTCAAACTCTAGTTACGTCCGCATCTCCGTCGTTAACATCCAAAACACGCCGACACGTCAGCCGATCCCTTATCAAAAAACTATCAGCAATTAATTAACGTCATCCTGTCAAAGACGCGCCTTAATCTAGCTGCGGACTGGTCTTTCCAATCTAACTACACAAGACCGGGAATGATATCTACCGAATATACGACGAAATAGTAATCACTACAATGTTGGCATATAAGCAGTATATATAAGGGCAATCCAGAAGGATATTCCCGGTATTAAACAAAAGCCGCAAAGTCCAAGTCCTAATTACTTCCACGAAGGTTTTTTTATATATAGTTATAACAAGTCGCTCGGGATTGAACAGGGCGCCAAATCCGATTCTGCGAAATTAGGTGCAGGATCAGAGAGGAGCTTCATTGGCCAAAATCCTTCGTCTCATTTATTTCTTCTTCTTCGGCAGATAAATTGGATCCCTTCAGGTGGACCGAGGCTGAAAGCGAACTGCACAATGCGGTTTTTGTCCCATAAAAATATTTGTTCCCTGTCTCCGGTACTCAGGCGGCTACAATCAAGCTATATGTTACAAATATTGTCACAATCGACAGTAAAATGGTCATGTCGTGAAACCAATGATAAAAGCGCGTCACTTACCATCCATTGTACGCAAATAACCCGGAGTAAAACGAGAGCGCTATCTGCCGTACGTCTGTTTCCGTGTTCTCAAACGTGAAGTACTTGGTCTCTCCTGTAAAAAATAGAAATATATTAGACACACAAAATATTGTACAAACAACATCCTCATTAAATGTACGTACGAAAAAGGCGTGGCACTGATTTGCAACTATTATTCGCGCACAAGCCGCGTTTGGTGCGGACCTTATAAATCATACATGTTGCTTCATTGTATTCATAACGAAGGGTGCTGCATCATCCAAAGGACGACCCTATTAAATCTAAAAACCCACACAACTTGCAAGAGGTCACGTCTATCATATGTTTGCTCCAAAAATTCCGATTGGAAGTCCGTGATTTGAAAAGTGTTTGCATTCCAAATCTCCCGAGCCCTTGTGATCAAACACGCGGGTTTGAAGGCTTCAGAAGAAGAAAAGAAACCGAATAGGTTATATATCCGGGAGGGATACAGGCGCCAGTGCGACTCCACGTTCGCAGAACAATAACACAGAATAAGAAGAGGACGTCTTCTCATATAGGAAGCCAGTTCCGTCTTTTCTTATTCCAATCGGTCTGACGGGTATCGGATCAAGTCTTGATCGCTGCTGGCGGGAACATTTGCAATTCCAATCCCAGGGCTGGAATATTCTCCCCAACAATTCGGGGATTTCCAGTCCGGACTAGCTGGTTCCGCTTTCTTGGATGTATAGCCCGCCCTGGCTTTAAAAGACACGGGGATCTAATTTTGCCTGCACCGACAGCACCGTCGGTCTCTAAGAGCTGTCCCTTTTTTAGGTCCGTGTGAATGCGAGGAAATTGACTGCAAATAGTTCCGGGTCGTTCCATTTCTCGGAGTGAAAGGCCATCGCAGCAGGAGAGACCTTTCCACGGATTCGTCAATAAAAAGAGACGGAAAACGACCCCATTTTCTTATCGGTGTCTTAAGATGCAGCATCTAGGACACACATCTCGTAAAGGCTATCGTAACGGTGCATGCACTGTCACAACGCCAACAGCTTCTAATATTACTCTAACTGTCAGTCATACGTCCTCCCAAAGCAACAAAATAATTGAACCGCGCAATGGAATAAGGCTGAAGTTCAGGACCCTGTAGAAAAAATAATTATTATGCAGCCTTTGAGTCAAAACTTCCTGATATCTGACCCACTCGACATCAGCCATATTGGGTCAAGTGTTTCAACCAAAATTTTGTCAATATTTGATTCCGATTTCCTGAACACATGTACTTTACCGAGTTCCAAATTTATTATCTTGGACTTTAGCTCTTTTTCTGTAATGTTATGTGCTTATGTCATTTTACTCGTATTATTCTTTTTATATTTTGAGTACTGGCATTTAAATCGAATTCTGCCCATTTCAACGCCCGTGCATGTGGAAAATGTGGTGTTCGTGAATCCCAAAATTATTACATCCTTCTCAAGAAACTACCCTGATGACAGCCTGCAATAGAAAATATCGTCCTGGCTTATATGATGAAGTACCGTAGACTGATGTGCAATAAACTACAACGGTGTATGCTCATAACAGGTTTTCTGAAGTCGTAAAATGCATCGCCAACTACAAACTGGTCACGTTCCCTTGATCGTTTACCACGTTCGCCTTTCACTTTCCCACCCACCAACCAATTAACTCTACATACTTGTAGTACATGACCACGTGGACCGTAAGTTACTAGGTTGCAAAGTTACAGTAATCTGTTTATAAACACTTGCACTTCCTTCGGTCCTGGTACTTGGACATTCTTCAAAAATGCAACACGCGTCTCCGCTTTGAAGAAAGCGAGAAGCCAAAAAAGAAATCGAGAGAGAGAAAAAAAGATGCAGACAGCGTTCTACTCTAGTTTCGCCCTCGTGTTGGGGGAGGAAATGGGAGGGGGGAAGCCCCAAAAATACACTGGCCAAAAAAAAAAGTGGAAGAGGATGAGGCAAGAGGGTCGGAAAATTACAGCATAGGACCATCACCCGCTGTCACAGGCAGAATATTAGGAAGCGGAAAATCTTGCGGAAAAATACATTTACTTTTTTGCAAACATAAGTCTAAATAGAACTGATAGTCTGACCCCAATATTGTGAGCCCCATGATAATTCCCATTGCGGAAATGATTTGACCTACTAGAATAATCAGTCTAAAAGGATGTTGTGGCAGCCAACCCAATTTCATGGAATGAACTCAGCAATTGTGCTTTATGTGATTTCTCAATGGAATTTTCTGCTCTCAAATCACAACCGGGGTATGATTCCTCGATATGAAGCCAGATTGTACCATGTAGGGCCTACCCATTGCGAATAATATTCAGTATCAGTGTTCCGGTTGCGCTGAGCGGAAGAGAGATATAAAGTCGCTTATGCAACTAATATGTGTACTATAGGAACTCTTAACTGTATGAGAAAGGAGTCGCTCTGTGCTTGTGACATCCAGTCTAAAGATGACAAATGAGAGGCTGAATACACAGGAAAAGTGTAGGGGGCAGAATACAGTTAACTAAACGCGGCTTAGAATATCCTGTGGGCTGTCGACCCACTCCTTTTGAAGCTTATAATTAAGTATAGCTCTTCCCAAAGTTGTTCAATGCAGAAATATCATCCTTCTATTCAGGCCGTCTTTTTTTGAGATTCCTGGTATAATGATCTGCGGTCCTCCTACGCCGCCAGGTTTTCTGATGCAACCGCAAGTGGAAAACCGCGTCATGGACCCAGGAAGAAAATCCTTGCTCAAGATCTTAACCGGAATTGTCCTATTTTTTATCATCAGCCGGGTGTGACAAGACTTTTTTTTGCACAACAGTAGGCGACATCCGCAGACGACAGGCGACATCTGAGATAGTCTTGCAAAAAAAACGATAATAATAATTACAGCAGAGTCTGTCCAAACGTCTTTTCTCGTAATCAGAAGCTTGGACACAAATCAACTGAATGCGGCCAGGAAACAAAGCGTCGCGTTACAATGCTTAATGACAGCAATTAATTTCGAGCAGACGGACATTAATATGAGTCCAGCCGTCGCGCATGGCTAAAACGGGAGCGTAAATCGACCTGAAAATCTTCCAAGGTCCATTGCCTACTCGGATTGCCATCGCCAAGAGTTTTCGCGATGAGAAACAGCTCAGGTGACAGCAAAATTTTCCTCGTTCTTATCGGACGTCTGTTGACCGTGACACTGACCCTTTCAAGTCTGGCCGTGGCATTTGATCCGATCTCCCACGGTAGAGGTGACCTGAATGCTTACCATATGCGAGCTGCACAATACCGCTGATGATGATGATGAAAAGTGCTAGCAGTTTGGCATATGTGAAGACGTCTTGAACACGTGTTGCCCATTTGACGTCCCAGCAGTTCACAAAGGTCAAGACACCTGTGGGAAGAAAAATAGTGTAAAATGTAGTTCATGACATTAGCGCGTGGTCAGTCTCAGTAATGAGGCAATAGATTAATTAACCCAATCAGTGACAGGCATCAAGACAATGTATATCACATCGATACGGTGTCAATCAAGAAATAATGGATTGTGCAATGTTTGGCTTATGCAATGTTTACGTTCGGTTACGTGAGCCAGAGGAAGCATGATAACAAGATGTAGGTGTTATCAAGCACCGTGGTTTATGAGCTAACATAATTATAGTGTACTGTCGAGCATATTATTTCAAACCATACATTTTCCATATAATTCATATCTCTCGGAGTGGCGAGCACTTACATTGGCACTTGAGATAAGGCTTATCTATATTTCGAATTTTGTCTTGAAATATGCACTTTTCCCTATTTCGCCATGATTAGGCGTAAGGAAACATTTTCAACATTTTCTGGAAATTTTTTAAGGAAATATTCACTGTCATAATTTCATCATATCAGCATTTGATATAATTATATAGGGAGTGCTCATTTACTGTACAACTTTCTCCATAATAATAAAACTAATAAAGCCATTGGATTAGTGTATCAGATATAATTCTGATACACATGTCCAATATATTTATATTATTGTATGACAATATCTGCTTTAGCACCCAGTTTAGCACCAATATTCAAACGAAACAAATCGACAACTTCAACAGGGCAGCTGCAGTTTATTATAATCAAGGCCTTATGAAACTACGAGATAAAATCCGACCCTGTCAAGTCACGGTATTTAGTCCAAAATGGATTCCGAATTCCGGAATTCCGGGGGAAGCGAAATAGGAGGCCATCAACCCTGGAGAATTCGGCTATTCCCCAACCGACGTCACATCATTTTTGGGCACCCTGCCAACTTATCGATCTGTTCTTCGGCCCACGTAAAAACCGAAAACCCTCCCACGCAACAGAAATCAATGACGTCACATAGACGCCCTACTACCATCAACAATGACTCTTGCTTCAGTCTGCTCACGACGGTTGACCCTGACGAATCGATCGCGTCTGACTAATAATTCGTCATCGATCTGCGTATTTGCCACTGACGCTCGCACCGCACACATATATTCGCATACAAAGAAAAAATATCCGGGTTTTTATCTATAATCCATATTCTAGTTGCAGCCAGTTCCGACCTTAATTATACAGACCATGCTAACACTTTTTGATCGGGGATAAACAGGTTTTCAACCCTGCTTGATGCAGCGTGGATTAAATTGCAGGTCTGGGGTCAGGTAAGTTATATATACTTGTATATGTGTATATGCGCATCCCATCTCCTTTGTTGACGAGGGAACACGCCACATTCGCGAATAGTTGCATCACCTTTCTGCAGATAAAAGCCACAGGTGGTATAAGAATACGGGACGAGAAAAAAAATCTGCAAACTCCTGATGACGTCTACACTGATATTGTAGACGTAATTTCAAATGATGTGTGCACATTATCTTTGTAATCTCCAGATTATTTTTCTGGACTTCCTGAGTTGTCTGGATTTCTGTGGTTTTCCGTGGATTCTCCAGGGACTTCTGAGGTTTTCTTATGTATTTTATTTTTCTGCACTTCTCCCAGACTTCGACTGGTTTTATTAGATTTTCCTATAGATTTTACTATAGCATACGTTCCAGGTTTTCTGCCGATTCTTTGGAAAATCGCAAATTTCAATTTTTCATGTCCGGAATTTCACTAATTCCTGCGGTAACACTGTTTTTTTAAATATTTAACATTGGCATGCCCTTCGGTCATTGTTCCCACCAATTTGTAGGGAACATATGGCAACCATGCATATGGAGGCAACCTTGCAAAAACTGGGCTATATAAGCTGAGGTCTATTCGCCAAAAAACCTCTTTTCGGCTCTGACCTCTGAGCAACACACATGTGTTTGTCCCCCAGTTCGGAATTTCATTTACTGAACGCCAGGACAGGTCACCGGATCCTGACAACGTGAAAATGTTCGCAAATTTTTGTTCGGTGACAAAGCCTCTCTATAACCGGCATTGAGTTATTGCTGAATTATGCCAATCCTCGCCGATCTATCAAGGACAGAGGCCGCCATCGAACACGTGCTGTAAATCAAACCTCAGCTCACACACGGTATGTGCCATTGACCTCAGCGTATTATACTATACGGTCATGCAATCTCGCTAAGCATGTCGTCAGACTCAGGATACAAAAAAAAGTGTAAGTTAATTTTCCAAATATAGCTAGAAAAATCCGGAGATAATAATTATAGTAGCCTATTTTCATACTGCTCTCATTCAGAAAGATTGAACTTTGCCTCTGACGCTAAACAGCGACGTAAACAATTCCCTTTTTATGTTCATTTATGTGTAGAGTGGACTTCGAACCGATATTTCCAGATTGTCGGTATAGGCCATTGACTTATTATAGTGTCCAATTTCGCCCGCGAATCTGAGGTTTTGCAAGCTCAACGATCAACTTCGGACGTCAAGTGTGAGTGTGTGTGTGTAGACTGATGGTACACGAGTTTGCACTCCAGGCTCTGACCGTGAGAAGTACGCTCCAAGCAGAAATAGGAAACCGAAAAGTAAACTTTACGACAGGTTTCGATCAAAGGTCTAGAAGAAAAAAAAAGAGGATCGTTCCAAAGATCAACGAAGATGGTGTAAAGCCAAGAAAAAAATAGTGATTAGGAACACAATTGCACACTCCAGATGCGATTACAGGATTTCAAATTAAATTTCCACTGCTCCCAAAATATACTCTTAGAAACTTCTGAGATATTATCCAGTAGTTTTGACGGTCACGAATTGATATAATCTGGTACTACTTTTGTCACGCACAGTCGCTGATCATCTGCTTAATTGTTTCTAACTATTGCTCCTGACAAAAAAAAATGAACAATTATGCTCAGGAATTTTTGTCCCCTAGTAGTTCCATTCCCCCTCAGCACCCTCCGAGTCCGGGATTCAAATTACAGTCGACAAAAATTGTAAAGCTCGCAGCTGCTTTTAGAGATCCAACAAAGCAGCCCTTTTGTTCATCCAGTTCTCTTTTTAGAACCTGTCCTACATCCAGTGGTATACCTGTGGTATAATATTTCGCAGGAGTCGTTTTGGGACTTCCCAGCAGACTCTGAATCCATTCTATTAAAAGTGCAATGGAGATTCTCCCCCCCATCCTCTGCTCACTGGCTTTAATAGACACCTTCCTGCCTAATTGTTTCTAGTGTGCTGGCGAAATGTCACATTTGCAGATTGCGCTTTTTTTCTCCCCAACCGGCACCCTGTAGGCGTGATCGCAAAATTTGGCCACTTTGACTGCAATAAAGGAAGCTGCTGTTTTATGTGCGGCACTGGAAAAACTGCCTGTGCAAATATAGCAGCCTAAACGGCTTAGTGAAGTACACGTCATACTCCGGGTGATTGATCGACATCGCTTGACCTATTGCCTGGGCCACCGCGTAATGTGTTCTAATCAAGAATGAGAGGTCTTCTCTTTGGAATAATATTTTGCTCGCAGACGAACTCATTTGTGGCTTAGAGACGCGATAATTTATTACTCATCCAGACGGGGGTGGTTAATAACATTTTTTGTTATCTGCATCTCGTGTGTGTAAAGTTCAGAATGGACATTGTTAACGTCCAACGATAGCAACTTACAAATGCAGACGGCCGCAAGCAAACGCACAGACTCGTCCGGAGGCATACATGTCGGGAAGAAGGGCTTGAGTATGTAGATGCTGAATGTGAGTGCTACGATGGCTTGAGAACACGGTCGAACGATCATGCACTCGATCCATAGCCTGATGAATGCCATGAAAGGTCCGAATGTCTCCATGATGTAAGCGTAGTCCGCTCCAGTTTTGGTGATCATGCAGCCCAGCTCGGCGTAGCAATAGGCGCCGACCATGGAGAACAGGCCGGACACTGTCCACACCACTAGGGACATGTTGACCGAACCTGTCCCCAGAAGGACACCGGTTGGTGACACGAAGATTCCCGATCCGATGATGCTTCCGACAATCACCGTCACTCCGTTCATCAGGCTCATCTTGGGCTTCAGACACACGGCTCCAGTCTCTTCCGCGGGATCCCCCAGGACCATGTCTCCATTTTGAGGTACCTCAGAGTACGACCCTTCCTTCTTCCGTTTCGTCGGTGAAGACGACGACATTGTTGGATATTAAATCTGCGGGAGATTCAACAAAGAGAGGCTGGAATTTTTGGGTGAATGCAGCGAATACCTGGAGGGGTGCATCTATAAAGGAATTTCCTCTCTTTTTTCTTCTTTCAGAGAGCGGCTTTTTTAGTGGACCTTGTCGGCCTTGGAAGCTGACCTAACGGTTTTTCTGGCCACTTTGAAATGCCCGAAGGGACAACTTTATAGCTGTTATGTCAAGTGAAAAGGTCCAGCCCCTGACCATTACTGGAGGTAAAAGGACGGTGTTGTGAGTCGCGAGTTTTTTTTTATATTTTATAAATCTGCTGGTTGAGGTACCCAAACTGCCATTATATTGACCATACTTATTTTTTCTACTGCAGATGGGGGGGGGGGGGNGGGGGGGGGGGGTCTGCATACGTGCAATGGGAAGCATGGCATGTAGCCTATAAATAATTTTATTGCCAAGCATGATTGTGCACATAACGTTCTTCACTTCCTATAATGAGAACATAACACTATGCAATTGCTATGTCACAAGAACAGGGCCACTTCAGCTATTTTGCATGCAAATTCATATAAATTTGCAGCAACGCCAATATTTCATTTTCCACGTGGAAGAGCATGTGGCGATCACAGCTGGAGTATTACTCTGGTGAAAATATTGCACTTGCTCAGGCTACCATTTAACAGCTACTGTTTGTGCAAGTAAAAAAATTACATGCAGCGTAATCTATTGTACGTATTACTATTTTAAATATTTGCAGTAAAACCTATCGCTAACGGACCATAAGCACTGCAGAAACTTGGATCCGAAGCTTTGTATGGCTTCGGTGGAGGATTTGCAATATTTATCACGCACTTAGCGGAAAGGTTCATTAAATATATTATTAATTCCTGATTTATGGCGCCACATTTAAATGTGAAAATGACATGACTGTGATTCTAAAGGAAATAGGCTTTCCTCTAACAATTATTGTGGATGTGATGATCATTTTAGCAACATTTCATATACTGAGGAAATATAGGAGAAATTGGCATTCATGGTCAAAAATAAAACTTATTACTCCGGGACATATAAACGCACAATTGCTGAAGTACAGTACGTAATGTTTAAAAATGCAATGGAATGGGCTTTGTAACCAGAAAAAATGTGCTTAGAAATAGCGTTTTTGAAAATAATAATAAATGAATGCCTTTACACATGACAGCTTATTATATTAACAATAATCACAACATCTTAATAAATCCAATGGCGATTTTTTAAATCATGCATCATAAATGAATATCAACTGATTTTGTGTATATGCAATTACAGCCAGAAGTGTCTCCAAATAGTTAGCTATCAGCAGGACTGATTATTATTATTTTTAATAAGTGACTTTCAGTTGAGTTATAAGAAATATTAGTCCTTATATTAGGCCCTACAAATTTCAATTAATCATCAATTATTGCTGATGGCTCAATTGAGTTATTTCTTATGTGAATGGCTGAGGATTTTCCAGCAGGAAATTATGATTATGATCTTTGCAGGCAATTAAACAAATGCACTCTTAAAACACAATATTAGGAGTTACTATTTTTATTCTCCTGAACAGCTAAACCTTGATATCCCGTCAGATAATCGAGAGTAACTGCTCAAAAATAAAGTTTTCACAAAGTTCACTCGCAAAAGGTATTCGCAATTTACGGTGTATCGCAACTGTAATGTCAGTAATGGTTATCGCTTTTTTGGCTCTAATCTGTAAAGCTCTACTTGTGGAGGTAATGAATCATATATTGCTCATATTTTGTAAGTACACATATTATTCAACCACCGCTGAATGATATGATAAAATGAGTGTCATCCGTGGCCTCAGATGACATGCCAACGACTTCTAAATGTATCACTCAAGTGTCTTACAGCACGAAAAAGCACCTCTACTCAACTTGTACCTACTGTTAGAAAGTAGCTACTCGATTATAATAATCAGTTACTACAGCCACTTCTAATCGTCGTATTACGAATCACTTAATGAACTCTGTGAAAACATTTGGCGCAAATGTCTAACAAAATCGGTGTCTTATTGGTTCGGAAATTGCTAACATAATTATGCACAAGGATAACTGCATTAAAAAGGTAACCATATTCCGTCAGTAACTGTATCATTACTGTGCATACGATCGCAAAACTATGTGCAATACTAATCAATAATTGATGATTTGTCCTTAATTTGCATTAATATGTTAACGATCTCCACTGTCCACTATTAATATCGAAATGTAATTAATTCTCCAGAAACCAATCACTGTACCGAGCGTAAAATGCGCCCTAAAATGATTACAACTAATATTATTAATACTCGCAGGTAGTCACCAAACTTTCCATTTCAACTACTTGGACCTATCGATCTACATGACAGCACGCTGCACTCATTGAAACATACATGTGCACCTAAAGCAATAAACTTAGACCCAATTCGATCCAAACCCAATCTCCCTGATGCTCTTTTAAAAAAACTAAGTCAGCTTCGTCCCCTAAAAATTCACCTGTCCTGTTTTTTGTTCCCCCTCCTGGTCCTGTTCCTTCTTCTGTCCGGATTTTGGGGGGAATGGAAGCACAGCACACACCACCCGGATTTCCACCTTCTCTCCCGCCTAAAATCAATAAAATGGGGCCAAGCACTTTTCAGAGAGAACAGGCTGCTCTCTGTGGCCCGAGTGGGAACTTCACAGCGCGGGTCTCGGTTATGTACTGGGGAAGCTTGGAATATAATAGCTTCAACTGTGGCTCCGACCTGGCAGCACAGAAGGGAAGCTGTTACTACATATATGAGTGAGAATGCGCTATATACGAAAAGGGTGAATCCTTCTCGAATGTGAGACAATTTCCTAGAGATAAACTGGCTGGTAAACAATCTTTTAGATGAATAACCCAGACATAGTCATTGTCTGGCCAGTTTTTATTTACAGAGAGTGTGTACAATCATATACAGACAGTCATATGTGTAAAGCATTTTCTATACTTTCCCACATTCGTAAATATCCATTCTCTTCCCATTTGCTGATCTTATACTCAGTGTGATGTTAAAAGTGTAACCAAAATGAAATAAATATATTTTTTTGTAACTCACGCACATTAGCACATTTATTTCCACAACCTTGGGAGGTAATTTTTCTCCCTTAATTACTCCTCGGTGGAAATAACAAGCATTATGCAACCGTTGCAAATGGACCGAGACTACAAAAGGAGCCTAGAAGTCTGCCCATCGGACACGCTGTGAGTGGACATGCGAGTCTGAGCCGATACCGTATCTAATTCCGCTCCAGACTGGATGGAGCCCATTTTTTCTCCCTAATTAATATCACACCTATGTCCCCTGGACACTGATGACCTTCGCTTCATTAGAACACCATTCAAATCTGGCGGCACTGTTGGCATCCCTGTCGTTATTATAACTGTAAGTAAAGCACTTGATAATATTTGACATACTGCACTTGATGTAATGAGTAATCAGTGGAATTAAAATTGGGATTAATTTAATTAAAATTTAGGAGCCGGCGTCCGTCCGCCATGTTTGGAACGCTGGAGATGAAAAAAAAAGAAGAAAAAAAAAGATGGCGCTCTCGAACGTGCAGAGTTCATCTGAGCTGGAAAAAATTGTCAAGTAAGCAATTAAATAATTGAAATAATTGCGTATTATTAATGTACAACAAATTGGCCAACACTCATTTATCAGCTGGGTGTATGATTCGTCCCGATTGTACACAACCAATGTTTGATCAAGTGCAATGAACTCACTTTTTTTTTTGCATCCAGAACTTTCCATTGATATATTTTTTTAAATGTATAGTACATGGCGGTAAATAATGCAATTATCGGGTATGTGACTTAATTACTTTCCAGGTCTGCTGATCTGTCCGTGGTTCACTTTTGTGCGGAATGGGCAGCGCAATGCACGACGGTGACCTCGTGCATGCGGGAACTGGCGTCGTCTGCAGACCTGTCCGCTGTTCGGTTCTTCCTTCTGCAGGCTGAGTCGGTTCCGGAAGCCTCGTTGGCCCATGGGGTCACTTCGGTTCCGACGGTCATCCTCTTTCGGGGAGGGAAGGCTGTGGGACGTGTGGACGGCGCAAGGGCTCCGGAGCTGACCAAGAAGGTCAGGCAGGCTGCTCAGGAAGGGAGCAACAATGCGGAGGGGACGCTGAAGGGGAAAGAAGAGGATATCAACGACCGACTGAAGAAGCTGATTAACGCAGCTCCCGTCATGCTGTTCATGAAGGGAAACCCGCAGGAACCTCGATGCGGTAAGATCGCTTTCATTTCGCATTGTTACCCGTCTAATTGTTCTCCACTTCATCAGGTTTTAGCAAGCAGTCAGTGGCTATCCTGAACGACTACAAGGCCCGCTACAGCACGTTTGACATACTGAGCAGCGATGAGGTCCGGCAAGGTCTGAAGGAATTTTCTAACTGGCCGACGTACCCGCAGCTGTACATCAACGGAGAGTTGATCGGCGGGCTGGATATAATGAGGGAGATGTCGGAGAATGGGGAGCTGGCTGCGATGCTCCCGAAGAAGCAGCCACTTGAAGAAAGGCTGGGTGGGTTGGTCCGGAAGCATAACATTATGGTCTTCATGAAGGGGGATGCTGAGACGCCCAGGTGCGGGTTCAGCCGGCAGCTGATCGACATACTAAAAGGGGCAGAGTAAGGTCAATTCGATGTACGCCGCATGTAGCTCAATTAACAAACAATGGTTTTTGCAAATTCAGGGTTGAGTTTGAGACGTTTGACATCCTACAAGACGAGGAGGTCCGCCAGGGACTGAAGACTTTCTCCAGTTGGCCCACCTACCCTCAAGTGTACGTCAAGGGAGAACTGATTGGCGGACTGGACATCGTCAAGGAGATGCAGGAATCTGGCGACTTGTTGGCCACCTTACGCGGAGACAGCTGAATCAACCTTTAGTTCCAAATAAAAATTTTTTTTAGGAAAAAAAAAATACTCATCAGGGGAGGAGGAGGAGAGAACCAGCCTGATACTTCCATTCGGTCCATTAGGTTTAATTTTTTGTTTTAATTTCCATTACGATGCTGAGCTGCTAAGACTGGTCACCTGAACATGTTCACTTTAAAAAAAGATTGTGCAAGAAAGTGCTGCATTGGAACTATGCAATTTTGTTTAGCTAGACGACTGGTGTGTATTGTATTCATTGTTGTGGTTCTTTTCTTTTTTTTGGATGAAAGGAATAAAACATCTTTGGTGGTGCAAGAATGTAAGGCAGTTGGACGTGAAATTTTCAGCTTTTTTTTTTCCCATCCTAACTGCAATAATTAAATTATTTGTAAAAATTAAAGCGACTAATCAAAAACACAAGCCAGTGATATGTCAGCAGCTTTACTTTTCTCATGTACAAAATTGTCAGTTTGCACGTTATCACGTGTCTCTTAAAATTATCTGTTTACACGGCTCATCAAGAAATCACTGGGGAGAAAAAAAATTCATTTGCAAAAAGCACCTTAGTCACAGCACATATTACGGTACAAAACTTTACATAGTAGTTGCCACAAAACTTGTATTGTACAGCAACATAACCGATGTATGAAATTATATCAAAAAAGTACGGTAATAAAAAAAGTAAGGCACTGGGATAGACATGTCTTGGAATGTCAACTGCAAAATGAAAAAAAAACTAAAAAACAGTGCATAAAACTGACACTGAGGATTACCTTACGAGCAAGAAGCTTGACCAGAAACATTGTTGCGATTAATAAGAAAATACACCGGGAAACGAAAACATTGCTTCAGGAGGAACGTCATTTGAACTTTGCTACCAAGTTGTAGCCTCAACCATTCATTTCCTATTGTTGTACTACAATGTAGGCAATGAAAGACAGTTGGGCTACGCAACAATCCTCTCTCGCACTCTGCTATATGGCTAGACAAATGAGGGAGGAGACAAGTCCATAGGCAGCTCCTCATCTGCCTCTTCGTCCATTTCCACCTCCTCCTCAACCACGCCCAGATCATAGCCCTTAAGTGATAGGTGAAAAGCCCTTGTTGACGTCTGCTTCTTCTTGGCCCTGTCCTTCTGCAATTGTAAAAAAATGATCAGACAAGACGAGAAGTCAGCGTGCAACGTACTGTTCTAGGTTATGTGCCTGAAAACAGGAACAGAGCAACTCACATGGCCGCTGAAACCAATCATCAAGTCTGCAAGAAGCAGGAAAGAGTTCTTGTGAGTCACAACAAAGAACTGCTTCCCTGCATTTGCTAACGAAGAGATGACCGCAGCTGCATGACGCTTGTTGTGCCCATCCAAAGCGCTATCGATTTCATCCATCAGACAGAAACTGGGGGACTGCCAGCTGGAAGGTAACGCAAGATTAGTATGCAACCGACTGACAGCAACGAGATATAACAGTTACAAAACAGCCTGCACTTACTCGTTGATGGCAAGAAGAAGAGCCATGGAAGCCAGCGTTTTCTCTCCGCCAGACATACATTCGAAAGGCACCCATCTCTTCCCCGGTACAACGCAATTGAACGTGACAGGGCAATTGTATGGAGTGGCACTGTCCTTGTCCACAGACAGGACAGCCTGCACCGTATCACAGTCCGTCACTTTCTGCAATGAGAGGATGTTGAGAAGAACGGCTATTTGACCTGCTCTCGCGTCCACCTAATCAAGCTACTAACTTTGTAGAACTTCATCAGGTTTCTTTCAACCTCCTGGAAGCAGGCCAGGAACTTGTCCTTCCTCAACACCTCCATTTCCTTCACTTGCTTCTGCAGGTGTTTCATTTCATTGCTGATCTCCTTCAGCTCGTTTTGGAGTCTCAATTCATCATCCAATTGCTTCATCAGGTTAGCCCTTGACTGTGGTTACAAGACAAATGCACGTCTGATTATGCCAAGTTTAATACGTTTATGACCATCGGGTACAACAAATTACATAACGAGTCATAGCAACATTAATAACAGCACATTTGTCTTACTTGTATAATTACCAACCATTAATCACAAAGGGACGTGCACAGTTTACGAGATGCAAGCCCTGCAACTGGCTGAAGTGTACAGTACTTTTAAATAATAATACATGTCAGAGAATAACATGAATAAATGTGCATGACACTGACACACTGATGAATTCAACACATTTACCATACAAATAAATAAATAGAGTACATACGTTTTCACCCGTGTACTCCTTTTTCATCTGGCTCAGATGTATCGTACGATCAGTCATTAATTCAGCTTCAAGTCTTTCAAACTCATTATTCCTGACAGCTTCCAGAAAATCTCGGTTTAAACTTTGGAAGTCGATGCCAACGGATCTGAAACGGGGAAGTATTAAGACAAAAGGTCATTTGAATTAGCTATGATCATGGTAAATAATTAAAAAAAGCATCTTCATTCCTAATTGGACAGTTGCATATTCAGATATAATTAAGCATTTGGTGTGGATTTACCATGGATAACAACAAAAGGCCCTAAGAAGAATAAGAAAATTACAATCAGGCATTCTACCAAGACAAGTGGAAACATTTAAATAATACCAACATGTAATTCTACTCAGGGAATTTAAAAAAAAAAACCACAACTTACTCCAACATTTCACGCAATTCCTCCTTTGAATAATTCGACAGTTCCGCTTCAGGAGTGGTTAGAAATTCCGCATGGTCCTGAAGTTGTCCAGCTTGCAGGGGGATACGTATGTTTCTTACCTGGAAAGCACATTTCAATAGAATCTCATAGAAAGTACCTTCCTGAAATTCCTCTACACATACAATCCAGCGATCTAGGTGTGGTGTTCCAGTTACAGTCAATATGAGTAACACCTCTTCATTGTTCTTCCCTAAATATTTCTCCAACTTGCACTAATGCACTTGAATCACTCACCAAGCAACTGTGGAGCAGGAAGTGCTGCTTATGCAGAAGTGAATCCAATTCCTCCTCAACCTGGCTTGCATCAGAAGCTAACGTACTTCGCTGGTCCTTCAACTTCCGAATATTATCCAGCACCTATAAGGGGAATATAAAATGTGTCTTAAAAAATAAAGTCACACTTGAGTAACAAATCTAAATCTTTACATGAACATTGCTCTCTGAAATACTTTCCAGTTCATCCCAGAGCAGCCATGAGAAAAACCACACATAAGAAAATGTACTGTACCGTCCGTTTTTCCTTCTGCAATTCTCCAAGTTCATTTGCGTATGCTTGACGCTGATCTTCTGCTGCCTTCAGGTCAGACTCTGCTGCCGTAATATTCCCTTGTGTAACATTTGTGCTCTCTCGAATGCTCCTCGCTTTTGCCTCCTGCTCTTCAACATCCTTTTGCTTGGCATCATAACGACCTTCAAACAAAAGCTATCATTAGCATTAGTTTAAAAATATATGAGCATACTATTGTCACGTTAAATTAGTTTAATATTGCTATCTTCCTTCTATCTATAATATTAAAATGCTTGCAGACTATGTATAAGCCCTCTGATTGTGATTGGTCAGACACTTATTGTTGTTGCCGCACGCTTCCTACTGGCCCTCGTCCATTGTTACTGCGTGGTATTGTTACCATGACGCCTCTATAATTGGCCACTGTTCCGAGCATGCGCAAAGGGGGAAGTAAAGACCCCCTCAGCTATCAGCTGACTTCCGATGAGTGAGTTAACAACATGAACAGTCTCTGCCGTCACCTCGACCCTTCCCTGTTCCATCCACGACGCGTCCCCCCGATTCGGTCACTGAGTATCTAAAACAATTAGTGTTGCAGGCCTACAGTATGCGCGCGGGTGTAGAAATGTATGCCCTTTCGAATGTTACCATAGTACGTTAATATTACTGAGAATTACAGTAATTAGCACTTACTGCTATTACTAAGAGTGTCAATGGTCACGTTAATCAGGCATTTGGATAATCACAATTAACATGCCCAATGCTAATCATACACACACATGTGAAAAAAAGTGTTGGTAACCATTTGTTTGGAACATTGCTGTGTTGGCAACCCTTTGTTTGGAACATTGCTGTGCATTGGTAACCCTTTGTTTGGAACATTGCTGTGTGTTGGCAACCCTTTGTTTGGAACATTGCTGCGTGTTGGGAACCCTTTGTTTGGAACATTGTGTTGGCAACCCTTTGTTTGGAACGTTGCTGTGTTTTGGGAACCCTTTGTTTGGAACATTGTTGGGTGTTGGCAACCCTTTGTTTGGAACATTGCTGTGTTGGTAACCCTTTGTTTTTGAATATCTTTGCCGTACTTACGGAATTAATACGTAGAAAAGTGCATTAAAGGAGCTCATGCGGCAAAAATATTCAAATTCGCGCGTGTTCTTGCCGTGAAGTGCCATGGCAAAACCATCAAATATAGCGGACCTTTACGGCCTGCCTGTACCCTATTTATCCCTCGTTGGCGCTGGCCGGCGACTCGCGACCGGATGCAAGTGGCTTCGGAACATCGCCTTTTGGCTGTATTTTCACCCTGCTAACGTGAAAATTGGCAGCGGAGGTGATGTTTTCTCAACACTATAGGCCAAGCAGAATTTTAAAATCCACAAATTTTCACAATTTAGGAGGGTAAGAAAAGTTACTTTGGTTGTGAGATAAATGCAGCCTACCATAATAAATGCTGCGTTTCTCTTCATCACAGATGTGGTCTAATTTTGAACGGCTTCTAATATGGAATCATGGTTCATGGATATGTGGATTCACCTTAAAACGGAGGAACGGATAGGGGTGGGGGTGGGCAACATCTCTGGCTGTAAGTCTTGAGGGATTAACAATATGGCCTCCACCACCCCAGGCAGCAGGCCTAGAAAAAGCGAGCGAAGCGAGTGGCTTGCCTGGCCTGCACCGCAGAGAAATATGAGCGAAGCGAGGGTTTTTCTAGAGCTTATTATATTGCTGAAAGATGCAGCCTGCTGTTCACACTTCATTCCAAGCCCGATATACATCAACTCACCCCTTGCAAGCCTTTGCTTCATGTCATCTATAGCAGTGTTAATGCGGCTAATCTGCTGTTGATACTCCTCCTTCTCACTCTCCCATTCCAACTGAGCACTATGCCAAACAAGCGGATTAGAAAATTAATAATTAAAAATACATCAGATGGCAGAAAAACATAATTTTGATGTCTCAGCAACAATTAGACTAATTTCACCATGAAATCGCTTAATCGCATTGTGTCTTTTCAATTTATGTAACAGAAACGAACACAGAGTAGGCCTCACCTTCTGATGACATTCAGGTCATTAACGCTAGCCACTCGAACCCTGTTACAGAATTCTTGCAACTCCTGAATTCTCACAGCTTCAACAATAGTCGTCAACTCATCAGATTGCTGACTCAGTTCATTGTGCTTTCTTTCACAATCTTCTTCTTCAGCCTGGAACGGTTCAAAGTGTCACTCTAACCACCAGTGAAAAACTGGCCCAAACTTTGGTTGGACACATGGGTGCTTGTTGCATGCACAACATGTCTTAATGGCAGCATTTCATTGATAGTAACCATTTCATGAAAGATTAACAACAATGACATGCAAGAGACATCAATTTCTTATTTACTTACACAAATGGCTCGCAATTTTTCATCTAATTCATCAAGTTCTGACATGATGGTTCCCTTTAGTTGTTCCTGTAAAGTTTACAAAATAAGTAATTTATCACTGATATCATTGGCAAATAATTACATAAAATGTGCCCAAAACAAGGCGCTGAAAGCCATGCATATCTTTCAAAATAACACTTACTTTTGCTTCTTTGGATTCTTGCAATACTTTGATCCGCTGTCCACAGTATTCAATATCCACACTCATGCCTTCCTTGTCAAATTCCTCAAATCGATGCTTGGAGAGCCTTTCTAATTCCTCCCTGACAGCTTTCTGAAATTAAGATTTGTCTTACTTACCCTTCCAAAATGTCAGATTTCATTCCCATACCCTATTGTCATGAATTTTCTGATATCGAACAGCATCCCATTTGCCACATTTGTTGCGCCATGAGCCGCCAGAGGACCAGGATATCCTTCCGTTCTTGTAAAATGCCGTCCCATCCAAAGACACGGCCTGGAAGCCATAAATTAACAAGTTACATATAAAATATTATTTACAGATCATCATCATGAAAATCAATACATCTTTTCACAGTTTTACTCACTGTATACTTGAATCCTCCTTCCAGTTCATAGGCAGCCCATTTGGCATCATCCACAGTCTCACAAAGAAGAACTTTGTCCGTTAGAAGTGCAACAATGCCTTTAGCTTTGGCGTTATCATACCTCATAAAGTTAGCCATTGGCTGAACACCAGGTCGATCACATCTGCAAAGACGTAAATTAAATGGCGTCACAACTGATTAAATTAAGCAAATAAAAGCGGAAACTGACCTGAATTTCTTCTTCCAATCCCTTTCACCAATCGATCGCAATCGATGCAAAGGAAAAAACCTTTCGGTACGACCCTTATTTTGTACCACAAAATGCACGCATCTCTTCAGCGTCTCTAGGTCATCCACTATCAATGTGTCCATCTTCTTTCCCAAGATCAGTGTGATTGCTCTGTCGTACTTCTTGTCAATGGGTTCACATATGTCCTTCAAGCGTCCCCTCTAATAAGAGATGTATTAAATCGATTACAAGAATAGAAAGGCCCTAGTCTTGTATTAGACATATGTAAAATTAATTGAAAGTGCTAATAATGTTTGTACTATTTTAATACAAATGCTACATAATGATAATGTTCAATAATGCAAAGCTGCACAAAAAATTCACTTACCACACCATCGTTTTGAGTCATAATAAGATCAGCTTTTTGTCGATTGTCGTCCATTGCTTTGACATGAGAAAGCTCCTGCAACATGTTTTGAATTTCGCAGTAGTGAGTTTCCAATTCTCTTTTCCGGGCTTCGGTACCGGCTTTGTTCTGCTCATAATTATCCAGTTCCTTCTGTTTTAGTCCCCGAGATTCAATCATGGACCTGGGGAAAAATATAATGTTCTCAATTTTCAACATCGAATGTAAGAAAAGCACAGAGCACAACAGAAACTCACGCAATCCGCTCTTTCAGCAATTCCAGGTCTTTTTTCAGTCCATCAAGAACAGCGGTCTTTTTCGACGCCTTTGTCTTCACTTCATCTTTTTCACGCCAGATGTTGTCCCTCTTATGCTTAATAAACAGAAGCTCACGAGAAATCCTCGCCTTGTTGGTTAGAGCTTCACGGCAGTCTCGATTGACTTTCTCCATCACTTCACAATACTTAGACATCTGAAAAGTAATGAAGACATACAGTACAAAATGAGGATCCAAATGCGCAATTTTCCAGTAAAATTCCAACCTCTTCTTTCGACATGTTGTAGGTTCCACTTTTCGTGCGCTTGGCTTCATGTTCCGTCAAATTTTTCATTATGCGCTGATGGACCTGCTTATATTCCTCAAGCTGCTTATTCCAAACGGTGGACTCGGCTTCAGCATGTGCAAGCTCCCTTTTCAGCCTCTGTAACACTTGCTCCTCCTCTTGCAGCTCCTGCTTTGATGCCTCGTGGGATTTATTAGCTTTTGCAAGGTCCCTGAACTTAATCGAAGAAGGCAAAGTGTCACGCAACTTTCACATAAGTGCAAAATTGTCATTACGAAATTCCTTTTTACCTTGTCAGAAGCTTCAGCTCTCCGTTTCTCAGCCGCTTTGGACACTTTTGAAATTTTGTCCGCAATTTTAGTCTTTTTCTTCTGCGCATCCTCCAGCTTCTTCGCTAATTCCTTACCATCTGCTGGCTTACGCTTCTCCATTGCTTGTTTGATATCCTCGGAGTTTTTAAACAAATTCAGCATTTCCAATGTTAATGTCTTCTCATCCTGCAAATTTTAAAAACACTTCAATGCAGCCGCAGTAATAATTATAGAAGGATTGGCCTTACAAGTTTCTCTTTCCACTTGCCGTAATTGTTAGCATTCCTGATATCTTTCCGCAGCTCAGAGACTCTATGCCTGTTTTTCAAATTGGCCTCTTTGCTGGCCGAAAATTTAGCCTCAGCAACTTTCAGCTTCCGCTCCAAATCCATATGATCCTTCTTCAGAGAACTGGATCTGTGGCATCACATGTATGCATGTAAGGAAAATGTAATAAACGTATACTTTCAATGTTGCATTACGTACCCGCTGACTTTCTCCAGGAGTTGCGTTAATCCCAGCGCACCTTTTATGCCGTTGTCGTCTTCCACGACTTCTCGGAACCTTGTGAAGTTGATGGTGCTGGCATAATGCCCCAAACCAGCCAGTTTTTTCCGATACACCTCCTTGGTGACCACCTGTAAAATGCGAAACGGTAAATTATTCGCAATCATTTGTAGTCGTTTCGAGCCTTACTTGCTCGTTAACAAAGAACCGCTCTCTCTTGCGGTCAATAACTCTGGAAAACGGCAGCGCTTGTCCGTCGTCCTTGAGGAACGTCAACGTGACGGCCAAACTGTAATGGTTAACCGCGATTAATAGGTGTGCAAACGCTAATTAAAATCAGCTGCATTTTACCAGTTTTGCGGTGCGGTCCCATCAACCTGATGCAAAAGGTCAGCCGCTTTCTTGACCCTCAGCTCCGAAATGTCCATCCCCAATCCGAAACTAATCGCTTCCAAAAACGACGACTTTCCTGCAAATAAGCCCAATTAGTATTTATATAATTAAGTATATTTTCAACCGGCTTATTTGTAGTACCTGACCCATTGGAGCCTATGACCCCAACGTAATTTGGGAAGGGTCCAAATGTGTGTGACCCTCTGAAGCACTTGAAGTCCTGGATCTGGACCATGTGAAGATGGGACATGGAGGTTACGGTGGACGGTGAGGAGGACAGGGTCTGCTGGGACGTGTCCCCTCCTGCCTGTTCGTCCGACTCATCCATTTTCGCCCCGGGGCCGCCCTTGGGTGCAGAGAACGAGACGCGTCTTGTCCGCACTCGGCCGCGTTCCAAAATGGCGTCATCTGCTATGCGCATGCGCAAGAAGTAGCTAATACACAACTAATATCACTTTATATCAGTTTATTTACCTCCCTAATTTTTTTACAGCATGCAAAATATGTTCCATAATTATTTTGTGTAAATAAAAACCGCATGACTAGATATTAATGCAGTGTTCCATTTCTTGAAATAATGTTGGCTACGCTGAGATCCTTGCTGTTGGCACGACTGAACACAAAACGTTCCATTTTTTTAAAGACTCCAAATAGACACAGCCTGTGATGAGCAGTGATTTGGGGAGGGAAAGAAGTGACTTAGGTGTCACTGTTGTCACCAATGGTGATGTTGGATGAGCACATTGGACATCTGTCTTGTATGTAGAGCCATTTTCTGAGGCATCCGGCGTGGAAGAAGTGCTTGCAGGGTGTGACTCGGGCTGAGTCCATCTCAGCGTAGCAGATGGCACAGACGTCGTTGTGGGAAGCCAGGCTCTCTTTACTCGCTTTGGGTAATGAGCGGATTTTACGGGCTGCTTCACGCCTTAGAAGGAATGAGCGCCAACCGGCCTGGAGCCGCTGCCAGACGTTGTAGTAACAGTGGACTGCTAACACGAGGCTGTTCATCCACGACCATTCTTCACCCAGGCTCTCACGCAGACCCGCTCCGACCACGAATAATGCGACTAGGAATTCCAGGACGCGTGTTACGGCACGTGAGGCGTACACGACCTCATCTAGAGAATCCCAACCGCGGGTTTGGGTTGCGTCGTACACAAACAGACCGTACACTACGAGCAATCCCACAACTTGGACCGAAGTTAGAGCGCACGTTGATATTACAACAAGTGTCCAGAAGTCTAGATCAAATACGTGGTACAGCACGTGTATCATGTACAGTGGGAATGCAAAAAGGAAGATGCAGAGAGAGAGCAATCGCGCGTGACGAGCAATAGAGCGGGAGTGGGACGCACTGAGAGTCAAGAGGGCTGGTTCAGTCAGATCGTACATGCTCTGTACAAGCGAGCCAACTACAATAAAGAGAACAACTGACATGGCTCCCATACGATGTGGCATACGCAGTTGTATTAACCCAGTTTGGATTGCAAGTAACACCATTGTAAAACCTTCCCCAATGCCTGCGTGTACTAGCTGGTCTTGCACTGGCGCACCTATTGCGACGCCACCAGCACATATGTACATCCGTGTTAGATGTAACGCTGCACGAGAAGCATAACAAACGACAACGCATGTGCTAGCAAGGCTTAAAGGTGTGCAGCACACTTCTGACACGGCGTACAGCAGCACCAAGTACCACTCGTCTGACACTTGAAAAGCCCGCCCACGCTCAACAAACCAGTAGTCATACATCTGAGCTGCAAAGAGTACGCCCCAAAAGGCTAAAAAGTACGTCGGTACCAATGCACGTACAGCAACTTCACTGGCAACTCGTGCGATGCCAACTTCACTTACACGCTGTGCAATTGCATGGTAACAACGCCTCCCATATGAAACAACACCAGGAATTAAACTAAGGACATAGTATATGCATGCAAGTATCGCAATCGCACTGCTTGCGTTATGTACAATGTTCAAGTGAGTAACTGGCACGCTTGCCATTCGTGCAACAACTGGAAGACAGTATACGGCAAGTGAAGCACGTTTCATGGGACAGTCCAAATCCAGCAAAAATGCAGTTGAAGATGCAAGTACAACATGTAACACCACCGCTGACACTTGTCTCAATAAAAACTCGTGATCCCAATCCAAGAGCGTGTCCTCAGTCGGAATAGCCGGGGAGACAGTAGACAGGGCTAAAGTCTGCTCCTGCGCAAGTCGCTGCTCAGCCAGCACGTACTGACGGGAGAATAAATCAGCCCAGGCAACTAAGGCGGCGCTGATATAGTGCATATAGAGCGACACTAGTTGCTCAAGCGGAAGCAGCAGAAGCACCAATCCTTGGAGCACAACTGGATGGAAAACACATTAGCAAATTGATCTGATAACAGCAACACTAATTATTACCAAGATTGGTGAGGGCTGCCCCAACAATGTCGGCCCAGTCGCTACTCTTTGGAAGGGAGTGATGGAGGTCAAACTGCCACCAGTAGTCGAAGATGAAGAGTCCAGGCACCCTCAGGATAACGGAGGCCACATTCTCAAACTGCTCTCCACTCAAGCCCATCTTACGCAGACGCACACCAAACATATTTGCTTTGGATCGCTGCAAATAATAAAAAAAAATTGGGGTCACCAATAAGACTGGACACATCAGCATGATTACAGTTTCTCTCTAAACCATGTGTTTTTGTTTACCACAACAGGTACACCCAGTGACATGTCACCATCTCATTCTGGGTGATCTCACCTTCTTAGTCAGTTGCTACAAAATGTTCCCTTGGTGTCTGCCTAAATGTGGTGATCCCAAGCAGGGCAGCAGGTCACAGGAGAGGTCAGCTTGGGGTCAAACCTGACAACAACGCATCACAACAACCGGACATCTTGGCTACGTTGCCAGATTTTCCTCCTCTCAACAATGCCAGCCTGTCAATTAATAGCTATATTAGCTTTTTGGACACGTTAGCTGTACTAGCTAATATAGCTAGTGGTGGACGGGTTGCGTTCATACACTCAGCTGTGGGGACGTTCGTACACAGATTTTTTTTTGGTATATTTTTGTGATGGATTTGTGGGCCATTATATAAATAAAGTTGGGATGAATAACAGTGGGGGCTGGGGCCGCTGGCGGGAGAAAGTGGATGAGACACATGCATTACGGGCCCGACGAACGTGCGTCCTCTGAGAGCCTCAGACATAA